>SNVD02001696.1:0-15066 GCA_013180625.2 Boswellia sacra | reverse complement strand
AACGATATCTCACTCATCACTTTACTACTTGTGCGACTAGTATACTTGCTAGTTCCGAACGCATCAAGTTTTTGGCGCCGGTGCCGGGGATTGATTTTCTAATCAATTTGTTATTCTGTATTTACTACTGATTCTTGATTGTTATTTCATGATTGTTTGTGTTTAGGCTTTTATGTCCGAGGGAGAAGCGGATCAACGACTTAAGAGAATTAAGGAGTTTCTCCAATCCTCGAAATTAAGGCTAAATCGGTCAATTTCAACTCCACCTCCAGAATTTGACCTTGCACGACATACTTCCCTTCCATCTTCTTGTAGTTCAATCAAATTTGAATCGGAAGTAATGGCGATGGGAAACGATCAGGACTCTTAAGGAGTTAGCGGCTCCAATTATTGATCAACAACCGCTATGCATAGCACCAATTCTGAGATAGATTTTGAACTTAAATCTGGACTGATTCATCTCTTGCCTACATTTCATGGTTTTGCAGGAGAGGATCCGAACAACCACCTCAAAGAATTTCATGTGGTATGCTCAAGTATGAAGCCAACCGGCGTTTCTGAAGAGCAAATTAAATTGAGAGCCTTCCCATTCTCATTAGTAGATTCGGCAAAAGATTGGCTATACTACCTACCACCAGGTACCATTACCACTTGGAATGAGATGAGTAAACTCTTTTTGGAGAAATACTTTCCAGCCTCGAAAGTTACACATATTAGAAAAGATATTAGTGGCATTCGACAACACAATGGAGCATCACTTCATGAACTTGGGAGAGATTTAAAAGGTTATGTGCTAGCTGTCCAAACCACCAAATTAGTGATGGAACTACGTAATTTCAATAGTTCTATGAGGGTCTCTCTGATGCGTTCGAAACTAGCAAGTATACTAGTCGCACAAGTAATAAAGTGATGAGTGAGAAATCGGTCCCACGAGGATTGATTCTAATTAAATTTGTTATTTTTCAGCAACAATAAACTAAATATGGGGGGTTTGTTGAATGATTAATTAAACTGAATACGAAGGCAAATAAAGAATAACACAACACAATATTAAATTAATTGAAAATTCAATGAGAGACACTTGGTTAAGGGTTCTTTCTCTGCCACAAGATATGAATTTGTGAATTAACATAGAATTGTAATCCAATTACAGCATTTAAGTTATCAACCGTAGATAACAACAAGCTCTGTTATCCCAATCTTTCCTTACTTTGTTGTTAAATAAAACAATCTCTTTATTTAATCTCTATCCATTAAACAACCTAGAACAAGCTCTCTGAGTTTAATTCAATGGAAGCATTACGATGAGAAAGATAGGTTGATATAAGCAATAATCACACAGGTTCGGATTATTTAACCTAGGTTGTATTTTCCAATTGCAATCTCTGATCACAATTTTGGTACTAATGATTGGAAATTCATGACAATTACGGATCAAGATTTCTAATCTAGCAATAGACAACAACAGATTATATTCAGTTGGCCATTCCAAATACAATCATTAAGCACTCATAAGCATTAGATATGGGAAAATACAAGCAACTTCAATTAGAGAATTGGATAACAATTTCTTACACAATAACTCACAAAATCCATATCAAGGGCTTTGAAATCACCCTCAACCAATTCAGATTTAGTTACACATATTCAATCAGAATAACAAATACAATACAGAGAAATCCAGAATTGAAAAGGAAAGAAAGAACTTAGCAAATTCTTTGAAAATCTTCTTTGTAGATGAATCTTCTTGGAATTGTAGTTCCTCCTCTTTCAAAATCTTCTTTCTCCTTCAAGAACTCCAAGGGATGAGAGAAATCCAGAACTGCAGCCTCCTCCCACGTTTTCCCCTCTTCAAGTTATGAAAATAAAACCCTAAAATGTGTTTAAATACTCTGCTACAGTAAATTGCTACAGCTGTCTCTTATACACATCTAGATGTGTATAAGAGACAGGATATATGGAATTACAAATATACACTTCTCATACCATTTTTATCACAACTTTCGGTACACTACATAAATTCGTGAACCGTAAATTTCTCCAGAAAATAGACTTCGAGAGCTTTTCAATGGGATATAGCATGTTATCCGGTTAATTGTATATCGATACAATCAACTCCAAGAAATTGGTTGACTAGCAGAGGTGAAAATGAAGGGTTTTACTCCAATTTTGTGTAAGTTCCTCCAAAACTCCTACAAACATAAAAAACCACACAAAAACATAAAAATACCAAGGAATATAGCAAAGAAACATGGACGAATGATATGAAAATGATATATAAATAGACACTTATCAAATTCCCCCACACTTAGACTTGCTAGTCCTCGAGCAACTACGACAATATGAAATAAAACTAAACCGAAACAGAATCAACAAAAAATTAAAACACACAAATGCTTCATCTTGCAAATAGGCCTCAAAGAATGTACTTAAATATAACCCAAGGAAAACTTCAAAATAATGCACTTGATCAAGAATTTTATCTCAAAAATTAGTTTCGCTTCACTTCAATTCCTTAAGTGTGTGTGTGTAGAGCCATTCTCACCTAATCACTTGTAACCCGGATGAGTTTATGCATAAAAATGAATCATATTTAATATGGAAGATGTGTGTATAAATGTACTCCATAGGCCTGCTTTTCAAGTCACTCTCCACTAATGTAGACAGGCACAACACTAAGGATCAAGTAGGGCTTTATTAAGCTTGTAACGTTTGGCTTGGGTGAAGGTATGATAAAGGATAATAATTTGGCTAAAATCACCCACAAACACATAAATCATTCAAGACTATGTAGAGCTCAACCCTATAACACAACTTTATTTCAATTCACCAGGTTACTCCCCAAAACTTATTTAGAACACTCAATCTTTTTTTTTTTTTTGCAGAAAACAAAAGAAAACTACACCCCCACACTTTGTTGTTTCATTCTTTTTAAGAACAATTAAGGGTATAGATCTCTTATTCTTCTTCTTTTGTTCTTTTTTTTTTCTTTTTTTTTTATTACACTTCCCCTCCCCCACACTTAAACAACACATTGTCCTCAATGTGTAAGTACGTGGACGATAAGTACAGATTGGTTTTTTTCTGTTTTTCTTTTTTTTTAAACACAATAGAACTCACTTGTATTGCTCATGACACATCCCAACCTCCTCTAACTTCCCAAAACCAGAACATAGCTCAAACTTTAATTGTGAACGATCTACATGCTCATAGGTAAGGGATAAACTGTTTGGAATAAATTCATTTGAGGTTAGGAAATCTTTTAGTGAGTTAACAAAGAAAAAGGCTCTTACAAAGGTTCAAAGGGGTAACTAGGGATCAATTTCAGTCAAGGTTGGCTATTAAGGCTCAAACGGTCCAAAGATGGACTAAATCATTTCCCCAATGTTGCACAGTCTAGGATTTCGCCTCGAGTGACCATCAAACAAGTTCTAGAATTCATTGAAATCTGAAGAAACATTTACATTACATAAACTTTCTCTAAGTGAACAAATAACTCAGTGATAATAGCTCAGTGCTCAATGTTGTGCAAGGAATCAAAAGCAAAGCGAAAACCAATAAACATTTCAAGCACACAGATCCATGCATCATTTATCATTTTCCAAGAGTTATTCTTAATTCAATCATTATCTTATCCTTGACCCACAAAATGCAAGAAAAGAGGTACGTGGCGTTGTTACACCTGAGTCAAGATTGTATATTTCAACAATCTTTAGGACCAGAAGCCCGCAGACTTAAGGTTTCCAGCCTATATACCTTTATTATGAAAGAACAAAACAAGAAACAAGACACTTCAAATAACATGAAATAAACAAACTACAGATTTATTTAGAGAGAATGCGTTTCAAGGGTTAAATAAACCCCATATTCTGCCATTCTCAGGTTTTTCCACAATTGTTTTTTTTTTTTTAAATCAAAACTGATAAAGATAAAAACACAACAACTCTAAATTACGCAAAACTAAACGCACTCATAAAATAACAAAGTTCAACAAGTCAGCAAACAAAAACAAGTTAGTTAGAATGGGTCTACAAAGTTTAGAAGTTAGCCTCCTTATTCAGCCATTATGGATTGAAGAGATCCAGAATGCGTTTCAAGAGAACTTGAACTTTTAAGCCACCACTCTAAAAACCGAGATTAGAAAATATTACCTGGGACGAAAGAAATAACCTGAAAAAGCTCAAAAAAATGACATGAAAAATCTCAAATAAACACACTAAAAAGAAAGCAAACAAAAACGAAGCAAACCAGCAAATAGAGATTACAGATGGAGGGTTAAATCCAGTTGACGCCTTTTTTTGCCTTCTCCAAACCAATTTATCCGAGCCATTGTTGGATCAGGTGAATAGACGAATTCTTGTAGTTTGTCAATTAACTCTCCTGCAGTTGATGCTGTAACCAGCATTTGCCTTGCTGACGGTGAGATGAAATTTTTTTCTATAGCTTGATCAAGAAAGGACAACAAACCATCAAAAAAATTATTAACATTTAACAAAACCAATGGGTTTCCGATGGATGTTTAGCTGTGCCCAAGAGGTGATTTGAAATATCTCCTCTAATGTACCATAACAACCCGGCAAAGCTATAAATGCATCGGACTTAACAACCATATGTGCAATACGCTCATGCATGCTAGAGACCTGTAACTCTTCCCCGATTGTATTGCCTACGATATCTCGTACAGTTAATGGTTTAGGGATAATGCCGAGAACTTTGCTCCCTCCTAGGGATGCAGCTGTCGACACACACCCCATTAACCCAAGACTACCCCCTCCATAAATCAAATTAATACACCTCGCAGCTAATGTCATACCAAGATCAAGAGCTGCTGTGGTAAACTCTCCATCTTTACCAAATTGCGATCCGCAAAATACGCATATATTGCGGAATCGCCGAATTGGTGTTTTCTCCATTTCTACAAGTGCTCTAATCTTGTGTAAGACACGTTAGATATTATGCTTTTCAATTGCAAGACAGGTTTTGGAATGACATATGAAAATATGCAGAATGTATATATACACCCATAAAACTCTCAAATTTTGACACATGGGGACATACTTTCGGTGGGGGTTGCTCGAAGCAGATTTATCGCCCCAAGATTTGAAAAAATGAGATATGCTTTCGGCGAGGTTTGACAAAATCTACACACGTGTCTCCCACGTGAAGCATGGAAAATGGAGATACACTTTCGGCGGGGGTTGACAAAACCCCCACACTTGTCTCCCACGTGAAGCATAAAAAATAGAGATACACTTTCGGTGGAGGTTGACAAAACCTACACACTTGTCTCCCACGTGTACTTATGCCAAAGGGTAGTCATATGGTTTGTCAAAAAGAAAAATTGAAATTCAAACAAACTAAATCAACAAACAACAACAACACAAAAACAACATTGATAATCAGATCAAACGAAACAAGAAAGAAATAAAATTCGACAACAACAACACACATTCAAATATACAAGTAGTTGTGATTGTAGCTCACATCTTCCTCTGGTTTTACGTCCAGTAACGGCTGAAACGCCTTCTATGAGTCGGGGATTTGCTTCCCATCCAGTTTTCTTATAAACTGGCGAACAGGGTCGTTTTTAGTCAGATTCCCTAGACTATAACACTGCAATTCATCACGAAATTGTGTCCATAGATTAAGCAATGCACGCTGAACAAGTCCACAAGAATGTGACTCGAGAGTTAACAAAACATTATCCAGCGACTCATTACTCAAACCATTCTTAATAAATGAAAGTTTATCTTCTCTATTCCTGGACGCAAAACCTAAGGAACGACAAGTCTGGTTACAATTCCATCTAGCACATTTATAACATACTTGTAACCTTTTCGCTCTTCGCCTCTTGGCGTAGTAGTTCTTTCCTAGACCAGGCATGTATTTTGCGAGATTAATGTCCGGCTCACCGGACAATCTCACCTTGGCTTCGATAAGCCATCGGATATCAGCAGGCACATTTAGGAGCATCAACGCCCAAAGTCTAGTCATCCGTACTTTATAAATTTTAAACACAGCATTGTGAGGAAGTGAAGGGAAATATTTACGAAGGTTCGATAGAAAGATATCAGCATCCATTGAAGAGAAGAAAAGGAGAGATATTATCGATAATGCGATTGAGTTTGTTCTTCTCCCAGATATGCACGTTTCAAACCTTCGAACAATGGCTTCAACTCCCGTTTGAATGTTTCCTCAAGCTGTTGCACAACTGAACTCGAAGCACAGAATAATCAAATTAAACAAAAGGAAGGAAAAGAAAAAAAACAGAAACGAAACTAAAGACATATAAAAGAGATAACAACACAATAACAAACAAAAGTAAAAAAAAACAAGTAAAAACAAATAAAAACAAATAAGAAGATGTCAAAGAGATAAAAACTGATCAATTTGATGGCCTACAAAAGGAATCTCCTCGAGACATAAAAATCGATCATTATTACCTTATTTTATTTTTCTTTTCTTTTTTTTTATTTTGCAAAAACATTGGGTTGCCTCCCAATAAGCGCTTGGTTTAACGTCCTCAGCCCGACGGTGGTTCCATCATGGTAGGGTCCAATCTCCGCTGTGCTTCTCTAGTGGGCTTGGGTCCTTCTTCTAACAAGAATTGGTGCATGGATATGGCTGGGCCTTGGATGTTAGCAATCGTCCACCCAATAGCTGTTTTGTGGTCTGTAAGTATTCAGGCGAGTTTCTCTTCTTTTATTCGTGCAAGGCCCATTTCTATTATAATTGGCAAAGGATCATTCTCACTCAATAATCCATGCCTCAAATGATCTGGAAGAAGCTTAAGCTCCAAGGCAGGGGCTGTCATCACAGAAGAAAGAATTTTCTCATTAGATAAAGAAAATTGAATGTACAAAACATCATACCTATGTGTGGTTATTGCTCTGGTCTCATCTAAGCTTGCCACAACTTCCTCCATTTCTTTGGACACTTGTATCAAAATTCATGACTCATTGGAATTTTCTGTCCCTATATGCTCACTAATAGCTACATCCAATCCATTCTTGCGAGTTAACTCAAAATATTGTTGTGGCAAAGAATCAACAACGTCAATTGCAAAAACAGAATGTAAGTCACTAGAGTACCTCATTGCCTCAAAAATATTGAAACATATCACCTTGCCATCAAACTCTATGATGAGAGTGCCATCAGGAACATCAATCTTGGTTCTAACAGTTTTCGAGAATGGTCTCCCTATAAGAATCGGTGTTGGATTAGGAGATGTCTCATCCTCTATTTCAAGAACATAAGAGTCTGCTAGGAAAACCAATTGATTGACCTGCACAAGCATATCTTCCACAACTCTTTTGGTATATGCATTAAAACGATCAGCAATTTGAATGGTAATACCAATTTTCGCAAAAGGTTCAAGATTTAAAGAAGCATAAATAGAATATGGCATGGTGAACGTACCTGGATCTTTGCACTTTGGAGGAATTTTCCTTTGCAATACAGCTGAAACATCTTCCCCCACACTTACTTTCTCATTTCTTTTTAACTTTCTTGTGCTGGTGCATAACTCCTTGAGACATTTTGTATAATGAGGTACTTGCTCGATAGCATCCAGAAGTGCATATACTCACCTCGATTTGCGAAAAGTTTCCAGGATTTCTTGTCTTGTTCCCTGAGAAGTAAAGTTGTTTTGTTCATGCTTTTTAGGGAAGTGGTGTCATCTCCTTCATCAGTTGTGATATCTTTGGTTAGGACATTCTAATTGCTCTTCATTTTGCCCCCAAAGTTATCGACACAAGGAAAAATTCCTTTTCTACTAGATGATCACCGTTGAAAGATAATTCTTCGAGCCTTGGCCCTCGAATTTGCTCATGCTGTAGGCCAATTGTCCCATTTGATTGCCAGGTTTTGGATACTTGCCCCAGTTTCCTGCTGGAATTGCATTGTGTTAGTGGCAAGTGCGTTAACAATATCTTCGAGAGACATACCTGAGTTTTGCGAAGCTGGTTGCGGTGCTGGATGTGGCATTGGTGGTGGTTGCATTTGAAATGGTTGCTGCACTCTAGGTTGATTGAAACTTTGTGGCCGATTTGGTATCACATTGGGAGTGATTGGTTGATGATTCCAGTAACTGAAATTATGTTGATCTTCCCATCCAGCATTGTAAGTGCTAGAGAAAGGATCATACCATTGCCTCGTTTGTCCTGGAAATCCACCCATGGCATCGCTTGTTCCATATATTCTTCTTGTTTAAAGTTGGATACATGTCGATTGGATGCTCCATGGTAGAATATACCCCACATGCATAAGATTTCTGCATATGTCCTACAGCCATGTTTTCTACAAGAGAGGTTAGCTCAGAAAGTTGTTGTTCAATGTTCGGAGTGCTTACCTCATTTACTCTCCATGGTACTTGTGGCTCAAATCCGCTACTGATTTGATAGATGTTTACTGCCATGTTGTCTAAACACAAACAATCAGAAAAGAAAAACAAAGAAAATATGAAACAACAATGAAAACACAATAACAAATCGATTAGAAAATCAATCCCCGGCAACGGCGCCAAAAACTTGATGCGTTCGAAACTGCAAGTATACTAGTCGCACAAGTAATAAAGTGATGAATGAGATATCGTTCCCACGAGGATTGATTCTAATTAAATTCGTTATTTTTCAGCAACAATAAACTAAATATGGGGGGTTTTGTTGAATGATTAATTAAACTGAATACGAAGGCAAATAAAGAATAACACAACACAATATAAAATGAATTGAAAATTCAATGAGAGACACTTGGTTAAGGGTTCTTTCTCTGCCACAAGATATGAAATTGTGAATTAACATAGAATTGTAATCCAATTACAGCATTGAAGTTATCAACCGTAGATAACAACAAGCTCTGTTATCCCAATCTTTCCTTACTTTGTTGTTAAATAAAAAAAGCTCTTTATTTAATCTCTATCCATTAAACAACCTAGAACAAGCTCTCTAAGTTTAATTCTATAGAAGCATTACAATGAGAAAGATAGGTTGATCTAAGCAATAATCACACAAGTTCGGATTATTTAACCTAGGTTGTATTGTCCAATTGCAATCTCTGATCACAATTTTGCTACTAATGATTGGAAATTCATGACAATTACGGATCAAGATTTCTAATCTAGCAATAGACAACAAACAGATTATATTCAGTTGGCCATTCCAAATACAATCAGTAAGCAATCATAAGCATTAGATATGGGAAAATACAAGCAACTTCAATTAGAGAATTTGATAACAATTTCTTACACAATCAACTCACAAAATCCATATCAAGGGCTTTGAAATCACCTTCAACTAATTCAGATTTAGTTACACATATTCAATCAGAATAACAAATACAATACAGAGAAATTCCAGAATTGAAAAGGAAAGAAAGAACTTAGCAAATTCTTTGAAAATCTTCTTGTAGATGAATCTTCTTGGAATTGTAGTTCCTCCTCTTTCAAAATCTTCTTTCTCCTTCAAGAACTCCAAGGAATGAGAGAAATCCAGAAATGCAGCCTCCTCCCACGTTTTCCCCTCTTCAAGTTATGAAAATAAAACCCTAAAATGTGTTTAAATACTCTGCTACAGTAACTTGCTACAGTTCCCCGTATTTAATAACATGCTACAGTGATATATGGAATTACAAATATACACTTCTTATACCATTTTTATCACAACTTTCGGTACACTACATAAATTCGTGAACGGTAAATTTCTCCAAAAAATAGACTTCGAGAGCTTTCCAATGGTATATAGCATGTTATCCGGTTAATTGTATATCGATACAATCAACTCCAAGAAATTGGTTGACTAGCAGAGGTGAAAATGAAGGGTTTTACTCCAATTTTGTGTAAGTTCCTCCAAAACTCCTACAAACTTCAAAAACCACACAAAAACATAAAAATACCAAGGAATATAGCAAAGAAACATGGACGAATTGATATAAAAATGATATATAAATAGACACTTATCAGTCTCTTACCAATGGAAAGGAGTATCATTGATGCTGCTAGTGGTGGAGCACTAGTTAATAAAACACCGAACGTTGCAAGACGTTTGATTAGTGACATGGCAGCGAACTCCCAACAATTCAGCAGTCAATTTGAGCCACAACTATCAAAAAGAGTAAATGAGGTAAGTACTTCAAATATTAAACAACACCTTTGTGAACTTACCTCTCTTGTAAAAAAAATGGCTGTAGGACATATGCAGCAATCTTATGCATGTGGAGTATGTTCTGCCATGGGCCATCCAACCGACATGTGTCCAACTTTGCAAGAAGGAGATACAGAACAAGCCAATGCCATGGGTGGATTTCCAGGACAACCAAGGCAAAGGTATGACCCTTTCTCCAATACTTACAATGCTGGATGGCGAGATCACCCTAATTTAAGATATAGGAATCATCAACCAATTGCGCCAAATGCCATAATTATAGTGTCTATTTATGTATTACTTTTTTATCAATTCGTCCATGTTTCTTTGCTATATTCCTTGGTATTTTTATGTTTTTGTGTGGTTTTGATATTTGTAGGAGTTTTGGATCAACTTGCACAAAAATGGAGTAAAACCCTTCATTTTCACCTCTGCTAGTCAACCATCTTCTCGGATTTAATTGTATTGATATACAATGAATCCGATGACATATTATATACCGTTGGAAAGCTCTCTAAGTCTATTTTCTGGAGAAATTTACGGTTTATAAATCCATTCAGTGTACCAAAAGTTGTAATCAAAACAGTGTGGATGTATAGAAATATAATTCCACAAGTCACTGTAGCATGTATAATACGGGGCACTGTAGCAAGTCACTGTAGCAGAGTATTTAAACACATTTTCGGGTTTTATTTTCATAACTTGAAGAGGGGAAAACGTGGGAGGAGGCTGCATTTCTGGATTTCTTTCATCCCTTGGAGTTCTTGAAGGAGAAAGAAGATTTTGAAAGAGAAGGAACTACAATTCCAAGAAGATTCATCTACAAAGAAGATTTCAAAGAATTTGCTAAGTTCTTTCTTTCCTTTTCAATTCTGGAATTTCTCTGTATTGTATTTGTTATTCTGATTGAATATGTGTAACTAAATCTGAATTGGTTGAGGGTGATTTTCAAAGCCCTTGATATGGATTTTGTGAGTTGATTGTGTAAGAAATTGTTATCCAATTCTCTAATTGAAGTTGCTTGTATTTTCCCATATCTAATGCTTATGATTGCTTTGTGATTGTATTTGGAATGGCCAACTGAATATAATCTGTTGTTGTCTATTGCTAGATTAGAAATCTTGATCCGTAATTGTCATGAATTTCCAATCATTAGTAGCAAAATTGTGATCAGAGATTGCAATTGGAACATACAACCTAGGTTAAATAATCCGAACTTGTGTGATTATTGCTTAGATCAACCTATCTTTCTCATCGTAATGCTTCTATTGAATTAAACTTAGAGAGCTTGTTCTAGGTTGTTTAATGGATAGAGATTAAATAAAGAGCTTGTTTTATTTAACAACAAAGTAAGGAAAGATTAGGGTAACAGAGCTTGTTGTTATCCACGGTTGATAACTTCAGTGCTGTAATTGGATGACAATTCTACGATTAATTCGCAAATCCATATCTTGTGGTAGAGAAGGATCCCTTAACCAAGTTCGTCTCTCATTGACCTTTCATTCAATTAACTTCGTCTTTCCGTTTATTCTTAATTTGCATTCTTATTTCATTTAGTTAATCATTCAACAAAACCCCCCCTGTTTAGTTTATCGTTGCTGGAAAATAACGAATTCTGACACAGGAGTGTTGCAATTCATGGGATTCATGATAGATCATCAAGGGGTGCAAATTGTTACAATGGTCAGGAGTGCACATGAACCAGAATGAGGGATAATTTCGTAAAAGAACTGGTATTGCTGTGCAGAGAATTAAATGTCAAGATTTGTGGCTATAAGAGATCTTGAAGTCAGCTTTCTAACACATTTGTCAATGTGTCATTTGGAGTTGTCTGCAGGAATCTATGACTAACTCTTCACAGCTGGTTCATAGTTAATGGTGCATTAAAGTCTACTCTAGAATTTGAATTTGATTGCTTAGTTGGTTGGAATTTGAAATTCTAGCTTAGTTGGTTATGCTTTATTACCTAATGAAGTTACTTATGAGTCTTAGTTAATAAATCAGTTGTCAATGTAGTAGTTGAGCTGTAATTGTTGAAATCATTTAATTATTGTCTTTTACCTATGCTTGGAGGGTTGTTCCAAGTTATTTAAGCTCTACAGTTGTGTATTCAAGGCAGTGAAGTTTGGAATTCGAATTTTAATGGAATTTCAGTGTTTATACTGATTTCTCTTTAAATCTGTATCTCTTGGTGGATTCCATAGAGTGGTGAGTTAGTTTTGAGCCCTGTATCCTTTGTTTACATCCTTAGGTGGTGAATTTTCTGTATTCCATTGATGTTTACCTTGGTGGTGAGCTTGTTACCCTAGTTTGAGTGTTTATTGGGTTTCATAATCCTTGTTCCATTCATTGGCTGAGTTGTTTATCAACTTGAAGATCCTCTCTTGATTTGTTACAATCCAGCAGCCCGGTATCAGATTTGGTATCAGAGCTTTTGGTTCAATGGCTGGTCGCACTCGCAAGGCTGCTTCTACTAGCCAACCGCCTCCTCCTCAAAGAGACGAACGAGATTTGATCATTGAAGATCTCAGGCAGCAGCTCCAGCAAGTCCAGCAACGTTTGGAGGTAATGAAAAATCAAGAAGATAGGGGTGAAAATGGTGACGAATGGGAAAATGTAGTCCATGATGATGATAATCCTTTTCACAATCAGCGTAGCGAAGCATCTAGTGATAGCACTCCACCTCCTCCTCATGAATTACGGAATCATTTCTTCCAAGATTTTGATGTGAAGGTTGACATTCCAGAATTTGAAGGAAGAATGCATCCTGATGAGTTCATTGATTGGCTTAATACGGTTAGGCGTATTTTTGAATACAAAAATGTGCCTGAAATTCGTAAAGTCAAGCTTGCTGCAATCAAGCTAAAGAAGTATGCTTCTTTATGGTGGGAGAATTTTAAGAAACAAAGAGAAAGAGAGGGCAGAGGTCGAATTTTGACATGGGAGAAAATGAAAAGAGAGCTTAAGAGGAAATTTCTACCTGAAAATTACAGGCAAGATGTTTTCCTTAAGTTTCACAATTTCAGGCAAAAAGAGTTATCTGTGGAAGAATATGTGGCAGAATTTGATTATTTGATGATGAAATGCAATCTGACCGAACCGGAAGAACAAACCATAGCACGTTTTCTTGGGGGATTGAGATCTGAAATCTGCAATGTGGTCCAATTGCAACCCTACTGGTCCTACAATGATGTGTGTAGGCTTGCTCTTAGAGTGGAGTAACAGCTTAAAGAGGCACACGTTCGCAACTCTCGTTTTGCTAATCGCGATGGCACTCCCAATCGTGGCAGTAGTTCTTATCCTAAGCCTAAAACAGGTCTGAAAACAAACCCAAAAGCTTCTTCAAAGAATGAGCATGGTAATAGTTCCAAACAACCCCAAAGCTCTTCAAATGCTAGTTCACGTCGCTATTTCAAATGCCAAGGCTATGGACATATTGCTTCCGAGTGTCCTAATCGTAAATTTGTAACACTAGTAGAGGAAGAAAGTGATGAAGAGATAGAGACAGATGCCCTGATCAATTTCAGTAATCCAAAATTTGCTGATGAAGAGGAAGTCACTTATGCAGATCAAGGTGATTCTCTCTTTATTATTCAAAGGAGTTTGAATATTGCCCAAGAACGAGAAGATGATTGGCTTCGCAAAAATATCTTCCATACCAGATGTACTTCTCATGGTAAGGGGTGCAATGTTATTATTGATGGTGGCAGCTTTGAAAATGTGGTGTCTACGGAGATGATTGATAAACTTGGCCTTCAAACAGAGAAGCATCCTCAACCTTGCAAGATTTCATGGCTTCGGAAAGATAACGAGATCAATGTAAACAAACGCTGCCTTGTTTCATTTTCATAATTATGGCAAAAAAGTAACAACGTATGACATACTGGTGTGATGTGATTCTCACATGGATGCTTGTCATTATACTTCCTGGTAGAAAACACTCCAGGCAGTATGATATGCAGATTAATGCATGATGCTATCAGGAACTATTATCCATTCTTTAAAGATGGGTCAAAGTTACTTTTTTGGGTCCTTCAACAGTTAGAATGTGTTCCTAAACCTACTAAAGGGGAGGGAAATGCTATGCTTACCCAAACAGAATGTGGAAGAGAGTTGGAGAAGGGAAGTGAAATTTATGTGTTCTTGTTGTTAGAAAGAAGTTAGTAATGAACCGCCTCCGAAGATGAACTATCTTCTTGAAGAATACCATGATGTTGTACCAGATGAGATACCACCAGGCCTTCCTCCAATGAGAGACATACAACATTGCATTGATCTTGTTCCAGGTGCTGTGTTGCCAAATAAATCAACCTATCGAATGAGTCCCACAGAACACGAAGAATTACAACGGCAGGTTGATGAGCTTATCACTAAAGGGTTAGTGAGGGAAAGCATGAGTCCTTGTACTGTCCCAGCTCTTTTGGTGCCTAAAAAGGATGGCTCTTGGAGAATGTGCATTGATAGTAGGGCTGTTAACAAGATCACAATTAAGTACAGATTTCCTATTCCGAGGCTTGACGACCTTCTTGATCAACTTCATGGTGCTACTGTCTTCTCAAAATTTGATCTTCGAAGTGGCTATCATCAAATTCGTATGAGACCTGGTGATGAATGGAAGACTGCATTTAAAACAAAGAATGGCCTTTATGAATGGATGGTGATGCCATTTGGCCTATCTAATGCACCAAGTACATTTATGCGTTTGATGAACCATGTCTTTAAACCATTCATTGGCAAGTTTGTTGTTGTATATTTTGATGATATACTT
Source organism: Boswellia sacra (assembly GCA_013180625.2). Taxonomy (NCBI): domain Eukaryota; kingdom Viridiplantae; phylum Streptophyta; class Magnoliopsida; order Sapindales; family Burseraceae; genus Boswellia; species Boswellia sacra. Next base: position 159 of record SNVD02001696.1, on the reverse strand, counting down.
GTGTACAGCAAAGATGAGGAGCATCACTTGGATCATCTTCAGCAAGTTTTTCACACCTTGAGAAGTGAAAAGCTTTATGCCAACTTGAAGAAGTGTGAGTTCTTCACCAAAAGCCTCATTTTCTGGGGGTATGTGGTTTCAAAAGATGGAATTCAGATG
>SNVD02001694.1:0-15338 GCA_013180625.2 Boswellia sacra | reverse complement strand
AAAAGAAAAAGAGCAGAAATGAAACTAAAGGCACATAAAAGAGATAACAACACGATAGCAAACAAAAGTAAAAAAAAAAAGTAAAAAAATTATAAAAACAAATAAGACAGATGGCAAAGAGAGATAAAACCTGGTCAATTTGATGGTCTACGAAAGGAATCTCCTCGAGACACAAAAATTGATCATTATTCCTTATTTTATTTTTCTTTTCTTTTCTTTTCTCAAAAAATATTGGGTTGCCTCCCAATAAGCGCTTGGTTTAACGTCCTCAGCCCGACGTTACTTGCCATCACCCATCAAGATAAGTTGGCTCGTAGAGAGGTACCTCCTCGATGTCTTGCATCACTGAATTGTCATAGTAAGGCTTCAACCTGTGCCCATTCACCTTGAATACTTTGTCCGTTTTTAAGCTCTTGATTTCCACTGCACCATGAGGAAAAACATTAGTAATAACAAAAGGTCCAACCCATCGAGATCGTAACTTACCTGGAAATAACTTGAGGCGAGAATGAAATAAAAGAACTTTCTGTCCCACTTCAAAATTCTTCCTGGAGATCATGTTATCATGAAATGCCTTAGTTCTCTCCTTGTAAATTCTGGAATTCTCATAGGCAGCATTTCTAAGTTCTTCCAATTCTTGCAGTTGAAGCTTCCTTTGTTCTCCAGCAGCATCCATCTCCATGTTACAAAGCTTTACTACCCACCATGCTTTATGTTCGAGCTCCACTGGAAGGTGGCATAGCTTACCATAGACTAACCTATACGGAGACATACCAATAGGTGTCTTGTAAGCAGTTCGATATGCCCAAAGTGCATCATTAAGTCGTAGGCTCCAATCTTTTCTATTCGGATTCACCGTCTTCTCGAGAATGGACTTGACCTCCCGATTTGAAACTTCAACTTGACCACTAGTTTGTGGATGATATGCAGTAGACACCTTGTGAGTGATGTTATATTTCTTGAGCAAGGCTTCAAATGATCGGTTGCAGAAGTGTGTCCCTCTATCGCTAATCATGGCTCTTGGTGTTCCAAATCTCACAAAAATGTTAGATTTCACAAAATCTACAACAACTTTAGAATCATTAGTTCTTGTAGCTTTTGCTTCTACCCATTTAGAAACATAATCCACAGCAAGTATAATGTAAACATTACCAAATGATGAAGGAAAAGGACCCATGAAATCAATACCCTACACATCAAAAATCTTGACAATAAGTATAGGGGTTTATGGCATTTGATTTTTGGCACTTAAATTACCTGTCCTTTGACAACGGTCACAAGCTTTGCAGAATTGATATGCATCTTTGAACAATGATGGCCAGTAGAATCTGCAATCAATAACTTTAAGGGCTGTTCTTTTTGGTCCGAAGTGACCTCCACATGCATAAGAATGACAGAAGGTTAAAATTGAATTAAATTCAGATTCAGAAACGCACCTTTTTATCACTTGGTCAGAACAATGCTTCCATAAGTACGGATCATCCCATATGTAATACTTGGCAATGTTCTTGATCTTGTCTCTTTGAGCTTGAGTCAAGTCATGTGGTAGCTTCTTCATAACTAAGTAATTGACAATATCTGCATACCAAGGCACTACTACATTTAGAGACAACAATTGTTCATCCAGAAAACTTTCTTGTAATGGCAGTGCATTCTTATCATGGACAATGCGACTGAGATGGTCTGCAACTAAGTTTTCACTTCCCTTCGTATCTTTGATCTCCAAGTCAAATTCCTATAAAAGGAGTATCCACCTGATAAGCCTTGGTTTAGCATCTTTCTTTGTGAGCAAGTACCTCAAAGCTGCATGATCAGAATAAACAGTTACTTTAGTACCAATCAAATAAGATCGAAACTTTTCTAAAGCAAAAATAACCACCAAGAGCTCTTTCTCAGTTGTAGAATAATTAAGGTGAGCATCATTTAAAGTTCGAGATGCATAGTAAATGGCATGTGGAATTCTGCCAATTCGTTGACCCAAAACAGCACCCACAGCGTAGTCACTTGCATCGCACATGATCTCAAATGGATGATCCCAATTCGGAGATTGGATTACTGGAGCCGAAGTCAAGAGTTCCTTCAGTTTCTCAAATGCTTCTTTGCATTTCTCATCAAATTCAAAGGCCACATCATTCTGTAATAATCTGCATAGGGGCAATGCTATCTTTGAGAAATCTTTGATGAATCTACGATAAAAACCTGCATGACCAAGAAACGAACGAATATCCCGCACACTTGTGGGGTGGTAAGGAACATATAAGATCTATCTTGGATTTATCCACCTCTATACCCTTAGCAGAAATAACATGTCCCAAAACTATACCTTGATCTACCATAAAATGACATTTCTCCCAATTCAAAACAAGGTTAGTTTCTATGCATCTTTGAAGTGTAAGGGTAAGGTTGTCAAGGCATTTATCAAAAGAATCACCAAAAACACTAAAGTCATCCATAAATACCTCAATGATGTTCTCAACATAATCAGAGAAAATACTTACCATACACCTTTGGAAAGTGGCAGGGGCATTGCAAAGACCAAATGGCATGCGTCGATAGGCAAATGTACCGAATGGGCAGGTGAATGTAGTTTTCTCTTGATCCTCAGGGGCAATGACAATCTGATTATATCCTGAATAGCCATCAAGAAAACAATAGTGAGAATGACCTGCTAACCTCTCCAGCATTTGATCAATGAATGGCAAAGGAAAGTGATCCCTGCGAGTTGCTGAATTGAGCTTCCGATAATCAATACAAACTCGCCAGCCAGTTTGGATACGAGTGCGAACTAGCTCATTATTTTCATTCTTAACCACCGTAACACCTGATTTCTTCAGAACAACTTGGACTGGACTCACCCACTTGCTGTCTGAAATTGGATAAATCACACCCACATCTAACAATTTCAGGATTTCTTTCTTGACAACTTCCATCATTGGAGGATTCAACCTCCATTGTGCTTCTCGAGTGGGCTTGGATCCTTCCTCTAATAAGATACGGTGCATGCATATGGCTGGGCTAATACCTTTGATGTCAGCGATTGTCCACCCAATGGCTGTTTTGCGATCTCGAAGCACTCGGATGAGTTTCTCTTCTTGTAATGGTGCAAGGCCCTTTGCTATTATGACTGGCAAAGTGTCTTTCTCACCTAGGAATACATGCTTCAGATGATCTGGAAGAGGCTTAAGCTCCAATGCAGGTGCTTTCATCACAGAAGGAAGAAGTTTCTCGTTAGATAAAGGCAATTCAATATACGAAACATCATACCTGTTTGTGGTGATAGCTATAGTCTCATCCAAGCTTGCCACAGCTTCCTCCACTTCTTTAGACCCTTGTATCAACTTTCTCAATTCTCTGGAATTTTCGGCCCGTATGTGCTCACTAATGGCTACTTCCAATGCATCCTTGCGAGTTAACTCAAAAAGTTGTTGTGCCAAGGAATCAATAACATCCACTGCAAAAACAGAATGCAAGTCACTAGGGTACCTCGTTGCCTCAAAAATATTGAAACGGATTACCTTGCCATCAAATTCCATGGTGAGAGTGCCATCATGAACATCAATCTTAGTTCGGGCAGTTTTCAAGAATGGTCTCCCCAAAAGAATCGGTGTTGGATTGGGAGATGTCTCATCCTCCATTTCAAGAAAATAAAAGTCTGCTAGAAATACCAATTGATTCACCTGCATAAGCACATCTTCCACAATTCCCTTGGGATATGCATTAGAACGATCAGCAAGTTGAATGATAATACCAGTTTCCGCAAGGGGTCCAAGATTCAAGGAAGCATAAATAGGATATGGCATGACATTAATAGATGCTCCTAAATCTAACATAGCTCTTTCAAACTTGGTATTACCAATGGTGCATGGAATGGTGAACGTACCTAGATCTTTGCATTTCGGAGGAATTTTTCTTTGTAATACAGCTGAAACATTTCCCTCCACACTTACCTTCTCATTTACTTTCAACTTTCTCTTGTTGGTGCATAACTCCTTCAGAAATTTTGTATAACAAGGTACTTGCTTGACAGCATCCAGAAGTGGTATATTTACCTCGATCTTGCGAAAAGTTTCCAGGATTTCTTGTTCTTGTTCCTCCTTCTTTGATTTTGCAAATCTGCTAGAAAAAGGTGGAGGAGTTACATATGAAGGAATATAGGTTTTAGGATTTACCTTAGAAGATGATGTTTTATTCATGATGGGAGTGGTATCATCCCCTTCATCAGCTTGTGATTTCTTTGGTGGAATCTCTAATTGCTTTCCACTTCTCAAAGTTACAGCACTAGCATTTTCTCTTGGATTGATCACTGGCTGAGAAGGTAATTTTCCTGAGCTTTGACTCTCAAATTTGCTCATGTTAGTGGCCAATTGTCCCATTTGATTTGCCAGGTTTTAGATACTTGCCCCAGTTTCCTGTTGGAATTGCATTGTGTTAGTGGCAAGTGCATTAACAATATCCTGGAGTGACATACCTGAGTTTTCTAGAGCTGGTTGTGGTGCTGGTTGTGGCATTGGTGGTGGTTGCATTTGAAATGGTTGGTGCACTCTAGGCTGATTAAAACCTTGTGGCCGATTTGGTATGGTATTTGGGGCGATTGGTTGATGATTCCAGTAATTAAAATTAGGGTGATCTCCCCATCCGGCATTGTAAGTATTAGAGAAGGGATCATACCATTGCCTCGATTGTCCTGAAAATCCACCCATGGCATTGGTTCGTTCCATATATTCTTCTTGTAAAGTTGGATACATGTCGATTGGATGCTCCATGGTAGAATATACCCCACATGCATAAGATTTCTGCATATCTCCTACAGCCATGCTTTCCACAAGAGAAGTTAGCTCAGAAAGTTGTTGTTCAATGTTCTGAGTGCTTACCTTATTTACACTCCAATGTAATTGTGGCTCAAATCGGCTACTGAATTGTTGGAAGTTTACTGCCATGTCGCCTAAACACAAACAATCAGAAAAGAAAAACAAAAAAAATACGAATCAACAATGAAAACAAAAAAACAAATCGATTGAAAAATAATTCCCCGGCAACGGCGCCAAAAACTTGATGCGTTTGAAACTAGCAAGTATACTAGTCGCACAAGTAATAAAGTGATAAGTAAGATATTGTTCCCACGAGGATTGATTCTAATTAAAATTTGTTATTCAAAAGCAAAAACAGAATAAATGGGGGGTTTTGTTGATTGAGTAACTAAGTGAAATAATAATGCAAATGAAGAATAACAAAACAGAAAGTTAATTCGAATGAAAAATCAATGAGAGAAAGCTGGTTAAGGGATCATTCTCTGCCACAAGATATGGATTTGTAAATTAACCATAGAATTGTCATCCAATTACACCATTGAAATTATCAATCGTAGATAACAACAAGCTCTGTTATCCCAATCTTTCCTTACTTTGTTGTTAAATAAAACAGGCTCTTTATTTAATCTCTATCCATTAAACAACCTAGAACAAGCTCTCTAAATTTAATTAAATGGATGCATTACGAAAAGAAAGACAGGTTGATCTAAGCAATAAACACACAAGCTCGGATTATTTAATTAGGTTATATTCTCCAATTGCAATCTCTGATCACAATTTTGCTACTAATGATTAGAAATTCAAGACAATTATGGAACAAGATTTCTAATCTAATAATAGACAATATCCAGATTATATTCAGTTGGCCACCCAAATACAATCAGTAAGTAATCATAAGCATTAAACATGTGAAAATACAAGCAACTTCAATTAGAGAATTAGATAATAATTTCTTGCACAATCAACTCACAAACACTATATCAAGGGCTTTGAAATCACCCTCAACCAATTCAGATTTAGTTACACATATTCAGATAGAATACAAATACAATACAATATGGAGACATTCCAGAAATGAAAGGGAAAGGGAAAACTTAGCAAATTTGATGAAAATCTCTCAAGATTTTAGTTCTTCCTCTTTCCAAGCCTTCAATCTCCTTCAAGAACTCCAAGAGATGAGAGAAATCCAAAGATGCAGCCTCTAACACATTCTCCCCCTCTTCAAGTTATTCAAATAAAACCCTAAAATGTGTTTATATACTCTGCTACAGTAACCTGCTACAGTGTCCCGTATTATACATGCTACAGTGATTTATGGAAATACATTTCTATACTTCTCACACTGTTTTGATTACAACTTTTGGTACACTGAATGGATTTATAAACCGTAATTTTCTCCAGAAAATAGACTTCGAGAGCTTTCCAACGGTATATAACATGTCATCGGGTTCATTGTATATCAATACAATTAAATCCGAGAAGATCACTGACTAGCAGAGGTGAAAAATGAAGGGTTTTACTCCATTTTTGTGCAAGTTGCTCCAAAACTCCTACAAACATCAAAACCACACAAAAACATAAAAATATCAAGGAATATAGCAAAGAAATATGGACGAATTGATATTAAAATGATATATAAATAGATACTTATCAGATCAAAACTTTTCTAAAGCAAAAATAACCGCTAGCAGCTCTTTCTCAGTGGTGGAATAATTAAGTTGAGCATCATTTAAAGTTCGAGATGCATAGTAAATGGCATGTGGAATTTTGCCAATTCGTTGACCCAAAATGGCACCCACAGCATAGTCACTCGTATCGCACATGATCTCGAATGGATAATCCCAATTTGGAGATTGGATTATTGGAGCCGAAGTCAAGAGTTCCTTCAGTTTCTCAAATGCCTCTTTGCATTTCTCATCAAATTCAAAGGCCACATCATTCTGTAATAATCTGCATAGAGGCAATGCTATCTTCGAGAAATCTTTGATGAATCTACGATAGAAACCTGCATGGCCAAGAAACGAACGAATATCCCGCACACTTGTGGGAGGTGGTAAGGAACATATAAGATCTATCTTGGATTTATCCACCTCTATACCCTTAGCAGAAATAACATGTCCCAAAACTATACCCTGATCTACCATAAAATGACATTTCTCCCAATTTAGAACAAGTTTAGTTTCTATACATCTTTGAAGTATAAAGATAAGGTTGTCAAGGCATTTATCAAAAGAATCACCAAAAACACTAAAGTCATCCATAAATACCTCAATGATGTTCTCAACATAATCAGAGAAAATACTTACCATATGATAAGTGTCTATTTATATATCATTTTCATATCAATTCGTCCATGTTTCTTTACTATATTCCTTGGTATTTTTATGTTTTTATGTGGTTTTGATGTTTGTAGGAGTTTTGGAGCAACTTGCACAAAAATGGAGTAAAACCCTTCATTTTCACCTCTGCTAGTCAACCATCTTCTCGGATTTAATTGTATTGATATACAATGAACCCGATGATATATTATATACGTTGGAAAGCTCTCGAAGTATATTTTCTGGAGAAATTTACGGTTTATAAATCCATTCAGTGTACCAAAAGTTGTAATCAAAACAGTGTGGAAGTATAGAAATGTAATTCCACAAATCACTGTAGCATGTATAATACGGGACACTGTAGCAGGTTACTGTAGCAGAGTATTTAAACACATTTTAGGGTTTTATTTTCATAACTTGAAGATGGGAGAACGTGATGGAGGCTGCAGCTCTGGAATTCTTTCATCTCCTGGAGTTCTTGAAGGAGAAAGGAAGCTTGGAAAGAGGAAGAACTACAATCCAAAGAGAATTACATCAAATTTGCTAAGTTTTTCCCTTCCCTTTCATTTTCTGGAATGTCTCCATGTTGTATTGTATTTACCACGTTCTTAAAACATGTGTAACTGAATCTGAATTGGTTGAGGGTGATTTCAAAGCCCCTGATATGGTTTTTGTAAGTTGATTGTGTAAGGAATTGTTATCCAATTCTCGAATTGAAGTTGCTTGTATTCTCCCATATTTAATGCTTATGATTGCTTGCTGATTGTATTTGAGTGGCCAACTGAATATAATCTGGTTGTGATTTATTGCTAGACTAGAAATCTTGATCCGCAATTGTCTTGAATTTCTAATCCTTAGTAGCAAAATTGTGATCAGAGATTGCAATTGGAGAATACAACCTAAGTTAAATAAACCGAGCTTGGGTGTTTATTGCTTAGATCAACCTATCTTTCTTATCGTAATGCATCCATTGAATTAAATTTAGAGAGCTTGTTCTAGGTTGTTTAATGGATAGAGATTAAATAAAGAGCCTGTTTATTTAACAACAAAGTAAGGAAAGATTGGGATAACAGAGCTTGTTGTTATCTACGGTTGATAACTTCAATGCTGTAATTGGATTACAATTCTATGTTAATTCACAAATTCATATCTTGTGGCAGAGAATGAACTCTTAACCAAGTGTCTCTTATTGATTTTTCAATCTGTTTAAATTTGCATTGTGTTATTCTTTACTTGCATTAATATTTCATCTAGTTAATCAATCAACAAAACCCCTCTCATTTAGTTTATTGTTGCCTTCGAATAACAAATTCAATTAGAATCAATCCTCGTGGGAACGATATCTTATTCATCACTTTATTACTTGTGCGACTAGTATACTTGCTAGTTTCGAACGCATCAAGTTTTTGGCGCCGTTGCCGGGGATTGATTTTCTAATCGATTTGTTATTTTGTTTTCATTGTTGATTCAGATTTTTGTTTGTTTTTCTTTTTTTGATTGTTTGTGTTTAGACGACATGGCAGTAAACTTCCATCAATTCAGTGGCGGATTTGAGCCACAACTACCATGGAGAGTAAATGAGGTAAGCACTTCGAACATTGAACAACAACTTTCTGAGTTAACTTCTCTTATGGAAAACATGGTTGTAGGACATATGCAGAAATCTTATGCATGTGAGGTATATTCTACCATGGAGCATCCAATCGACATGTGTCCAGCTTTGCAAGGAGATATGGAACAAGCCAATACCATGGATGGATTTCTAGGACAAACAAGGCAATGGTATGATCCCTTCTCTAATACTTGTAATGCTGGATGGGAAGATCACCCTAATTTCAGTTACTGGAATCATCAACCAATCGCCCCAAATGCCATACCAAATCGGCCACAAGGTTTTAATCAACTTAGAGTGTAGCACCCATTTCAAATGCAACCACCAAAACCCCCCCAAAAAAAATAAAAAATGGCCCCCCAAACAACCGCACCACAACCAGCTCCAGAAAACTCAGGTATGTCACTCCAGGAGATTGTTAATGCACTTGCCACTAACACAATGCAATTCCAGCAGGAAACTGGGGCAAGTATCCAAAACCTGGCAAATCAAATGGGACCATTGGCCACTAGCATGAGCAAATTCGAGGGCCAAGGCTCAGAAGAATTATCTTGTCAAACGATGATCAATCCAAGAGAGAATTCTTGTGCGATAACTTTGCAAAATGAAGAGCAATTAGATGTCCTGCCAAGGAAATCACAAACTGATGAAGGAGATGACACCACTTCCACCATGAACAAAACATTGACTTCTAAGGTAAATCCTATAACCCCCATTCTTTCATATGTTTCTCCTTCACTTTTTCCTAGTAGATTTGCAAAATCGAAGAAGGAGGAACAAGAACAAGAAATCCTGGAAACTTCTCACAAAATCGAGGTAAATATACCACTTCTGGATGCTATCGAGCAAGTACCTCATTATACAAAATGTCTCAAGGAGTTATGCACCAGCAAAAGAAAGTTAAAAAAAAAAAAAGAGAAAGTAAGTGTGGGGGAAGATGTTTCAGCTGTATTGCAAAGAAAAATTCCTCCAATGTGCAAAGATCCAGGTACGTTCACCATGCCATGCACCATTGGTATAACCAAGTTTGAAAGAGTTATGTTAGATTTAGAAGCATCTATTAACATCATGCCATATTCTATTTATGTTTCTTTAAATATTGGACCTTTTGCGGAAATTGGTATTACCATTCAAATTGCTGATCGTTTTAATGCATATACCAAAAGAGTTGTGGAAGATGTGCTTGTGCAGGTGAATCAATTCGTTTTCCCAGCAGACTCTGTTGTTCTTGAAATAGAGGATGAGACGTCTCCTAATCCAACACCGATTCTTTTAGGGAGACCATTCTCGAAAACTACTAGAATCAAGATTGATGTTCATGATGGCACTTTCACCATGGAATTTGATGCCAAAGTGATCCGTTTCAATATTTTCGAGGCAATGAGGTACCCTAGTGACTTGCATTCTATTTTTGCAGTTGAGATTATTGATTCTTTGTCACAACAATATTTTGAGTTAACTCGCAAGGATGGATTGGAAATGGCTATTAGTGAGCACATAGGGACAGAAAATTTCAAAGAACCAGGAAGGTTGATACAAGTGTCCAAAGAAATGGAGGAAGCTATGGCATGCTTAGATGAGACTATAGCTATAATTACAAACAGGTATGATGTTTCGTACGTTGAATTGCTTTCATCTAATGAGAAACTTCTTCCTTCTGTGATGAGAGCCAATACCTTGGATCTTAAGCTACTTCCAGATTATATGAGGCATGTGCTTTTGGGTGACAAAGATCCTTTGCTAGTTACAATAGAAATAGGCCTTGCACCACTGCAAGAAGAGAAACGCGTCCGAGTACTTAGAGTTCACAAAACAGCTATTAAGTGGACGATTGCGAACATCCAAGGCCCAGCCATATGCTTGCACCATTTCTTGTTCGAAGAAGGATCCAAGCCCACTAGAGAAGCACAGCGGAGATTGGATCCTCCCATGATGGAACCAACGTCGGGCTAAGGACGCTAAACCAAGCGCTTATTGGGAGGCAACCCAATGTTTTTGTAAAATAAATTAAAAAAAGAAAAGAAAAGAAAAATAAAATAAGGAATAATGATCAATTTTTGTTTCTCGAGGAGATTCTTTTTCGTTATTAGACCACAAATTGACCAGGTTTGTCTCTCTTGCCACTTTTATTATTGTTTTTATATTTTTTTACTTGTTTTTTTATTTTGTAGTGCTATCGTGTGTTATCTCTTTTATGGCCTTTAGTTTCATTTCTGCTCTTTTGTTTCCTTGTTTTGTTTAATTGATTATTCCGTATTCGAATTCATTTGTGCCAACAGGATGAGGAAAACATCCAAACGGGAGCTGAAGTCATGCTCGAAGGTTTGAAACGTGCATATCTGGGAGAAGAACAAACTCAATCGCATTATCCGGTCTTTAATTTTTTTTTTTTTTTTTTTTTTAATTGTTTAAACTAATTGATCTCTCCTTTTCTCCTCTTCGATGGATGCCAATATCTTTCTGTCGAACCTTCATAAATATTTTCCTTCACTTCCTCAAAATGCTGTGTTTAAAATTTATAAAGTATGGATGACTAGACTTGGGCATTGATGCTCCTAAATGTGCCTGCTGATATCCGATGGCTTATCGAAGCCAAGGTGAGATTATCCGGTGAGCCGGACATTAATCTCACAAAATACATGCCTGGTCTAGGAAAGAGCTACTACGCCAAGAGGCGAAGAGCGAAAAGGTTACAAGTATGTTATAAAGGTGCTAGATGGAATTGTAACCAGACTTGTCGTTCATTAGGTTTTGCGTCCAGGAATAGAGAAGATAAACTTTCATTTATTAAGAATGGTTTGAGTAATGAGTCGCTGGATAATGTTTTGTTAATTCTCGAGTCACATTCTTGTGGACTTGTTCAGCGTGAATTGCTTAATCTATGGACACAATTTCGTGATGAATTGCAGTGTTATAGTCTAAGGAATCTGACTAAAAACGACCCAGTTTGCCAGTTTATAAGAAAACTGGATGGGAAGCAAATCCCCGACTCATAGAAGGCGTTTCAGCCGTTACTGGACGTAAAAACCAGAGGAAGATGTGAGCCACAATCACAACTACTTGTATATTTGAATGTGTGTTGTTGTTGTCGAATTTTATTTCTTTCTTGTTTCGTTTTATCTGATTATCAATGTTGTTTTTGTGTTGTTGTTGTTTGTTGATTTTGTTTGTTTTAATTTCAAGTTTTCTTTTTGACAAACCATATGACGACCCTATGGCATAAGTACACGTGGGAGACAAGTGTGGAGGTTTTGTCAACCTCCACCGAAAGTATATATTTACTTTTCATGCTTCACGTTGGAGACAAGTGTGGCGGTTTTTTTCAAACCCCACCGAAAGTTTATCTCCTTTTTTCATACACACGTGGGAGACAAGTGTGGAGGTTTTGTCAACCTCCACCGAAAGTGTATCTCTATTTTTTATGCTTCACGTGGGAGACAAGTGTGTGGGTTTTGTCAACCCCCGCCGAAAGTGTATCTCCATTTTCCATGCTTCACGTGGGAGACAAGTGTGTAGGTTTTGTCAAAACTCGCCGAAAGCATATCTCATTTTTTCAAATCTTGGGGCGATAAATCTGCATCGAGCAACTCCCAACGAAATTATGTCCCCATGTGTCAAATTTGAGAGTTTTACCTGTGTATATATCCATGCTGCATATTTTGAAATGTCATTTTATAACCTGTCTTGCACTTGAATCACATAATACCTAACGCACATCATTATCTTGCACAAGTTTAGAGCACTTTTAGAAAAGGAGAAAACACCAATTCGGCGATTCCAAAATATATGCGTATTTTGTGGATCGCAATTTGGTAAAGATGGAGAGTTTACAACAGCAGCTCTGGATCTTGGTAGGACATTAGCTGCGAGGGGTATTCATTTGATTTATGGAGGGGGTAGTCTTGGGTTAATGGGGTGTGTGTCGACAGCTGCATCCTTAGGAGGAAGCAAAGTTCTCGGCATTATCCCTAAACCATTAGCTGTACGATATATCGTAGGCAACACCATGGGGGAAGAGTTACAGGTTTCTAGTATGCATGAGCGTATTGCACATATGGTCATTAAATTTGATGCATTTATAGCTTTGCCCGGTGGTTATGGTACATTAGAGAAGATATTTCAAATCACCTCTTGGGCACAGCTAAACATCCATCGGAAAACCATTGGTTTGTTAAATGTCAATAATTTTTTTGATGGTTTGTTGTCTTTTCTTGATCAAGCAGTAGAAAAAAACTTTATCTCACAGTCGGCGAGGCAAATCCTGGTTACAGCTTCAACTGCAGGGGAGTTAATTGACAAATTACAAGCATTCGTCTATTCGCCGGATCCAACAATATCTCGGATAGATTGGTTTGGAGAAGGCAATAAGAGGCGTAAACTCGGATGTAACGTCCATCTGTAATCTCATCAGGGGTTTGCTTTGTTTTCATTGTTTTTATTCTTTTTATTGGTTTATTTGAGTTTTGTTCAGGTTGTTTCTTTTGTCCCAGGTAATATTTTCTAATCTTGGCTTTTAGAGTGGTGGCTTAAAAAATTCAAGTTCTCTTGAAACGCATTCTGGATTTCTTTAATCCATAATGGCTGAATATGGAGGCTAACTTCTAAACTTTTTAGACCCATTCTAACTGACTTGTTTGTGTTTGCTGATTTGTTGGACTTTATTATTTTCTGAGTAAGTTAGTTTTATGTAATTTCGAGTTGTGTGTTTTTGTCTTTATCAGTTTCGATTCGAAAAAAAAACATTGTGGAAAAACCTGAGAATGGCAGAATATAGGGTTTCCTTAACCCTTGAAACACATTCTTCCTTAATAACTTTGTAGTTTGTTTATTTCATGTTGTTTGAAGTGTCTTATTTCTTGTTTTGTTCTTTCATAATAAGGTATATAGGCTGGAAACCTTAAGTCTGCGGGCTACTGGTCCTAAGGATTGTTGAAATATAAATCTTGACTCAGGTGTAACAATGCCACGTACCTCTTTCCTTGCATTTTGTGGGTCGATGATAAGATAATGATTGAATTAAGAATAACTCTTGGAAAATGATAAATGATGCATGGATCTGTGTGCTTGAAATGTTTATTGGTTTTCGCTTTGCTTTTGATTCCTTGCGCAACATTGAGCACTGATCTTTTATCACTGAGTTATTTGTTCACTTAGAGAAAGTTTATGTAATTTAAGTGTTTCTCCAGATTTCAATGAATTATAGAACTTGTTTGATGGTCACTCGAGGCGAAATCCTAGGCTAGCAATCATTGGGGAAAGGATGCTAGGCCATGTCTTTGAGACCGTTTGAGCCTTAATAGCCACCTTTGACTGAAATTGATCCCTAGCTACCCTTTTGAGCCTTTGTAAGCCTTTTTCCTTGTTAACTCACTAAAAGATTTCCTAACCTCAAATGAATTTTTTTCCAAAACAGTTTATCCCTTACCCATGAGCATGTAGATCATTCACGATTACATTTTGAGCTCTGTTCTGGTTTTGGGAAGTTAGAGGAGGTTTGATTGTGTCATGAGCAATGCAAGTGGGTTCTATTGTGTTTGTAAAAAAAAAAAAAAGGAAAAAAAAAGCCAATCGTACTTATCGTCCACGTCGCTTACACATTGAGGGGGACAATGTGTTGTGTTAAGTGATGGGGAGGTAAGTGTAATAAAAAAAAAAAAAAAGATTGAGTGTTCTAAATAAGTGTGGGGGAGTAACCTGGTGAATTGAAATGAAGTTGTGTTATAGGGTTGAGCTCTACATAGTCTTGAATGATTTATGTGTTTGTGGGTGATTTGGGCCAAATTATTATCCTTTATCATACCTTCACCCAAGCCAAACGTTACAAGCTTAATAAAGTCCTACTTGATCCTTGGTGTTGTGCATGTCTAAATTAGTGGAGAGTGACTTGAAAAGCAGGCCTATGGAGTTCATTTATACACACATCTTCAATATTAAATATGATTCATTTTTATGCATAAAACTCATCCGGGTTACAAGTGATTAGGTGAGAATGGCTCTACACACACACACTTGAGCAATTGAAGTGAAGCGAAACTAATCTTTGAGATGAAATTCTTGATCAAGTGCATTATTTTGAAGTTTTCCTGGGGTTATAATTAAGTACAATCTTTGAGGCCTATTTGCAAGTTGAAGCATTTGTGTGTTTTAATTTTTCTTCGATTCTGTTTCGGTTTAGTTTAGTTCACCTTGTCGGTTTAGTGTCGAGGGACTAGCAAGTCTAAGTGTGGGGGAATTTGATAAGTTGTCTATTTATATATCATTTTCATATCAATTCGTCCATGTTTCTTTGCTATATTCCTTGGTATTTTTATGTTTTTGTGTGGTTTTGATGTTTGTAGGAGTTTTGGAGCAACTTGCACAAAAATGGAGTAAAACCTTTAATTTTCACCTCTACTAGTCAACCATCTTCTCGGATTTAATTGTATTGATATACAATGAACCCGATGACATATCATATACCGTTGAAAAGCTCTCGAAGTCTACTTTTTGGAGAAATTTACGGTTTATGAATCCACTCAGTGTACCGAAAGTTGTAATCAAAACAGTGTGAGAAGTGTAGAAATGTAATTCCACACACCACTGTAGCATGTATAATACGGG
>SNVD02001692.1:0-15467 GCA_013180625.2 Boswellia sacra | reverse complement strand
TAAATCCTTGAGACATTTTGTATAACAAGGTACTTGCTCGGTAGCATCCAGAAGTGGTATATTTATCTCGATTTTACGAGAAGTTTCCAGGATTTCTTGTTATTGTTCCTCCTTCTTCAATTTTGTCAATCTGCTAGGAAAAAGTGGAGGAGTAATATAAGAAGGAATAGCAGTTTTAAGACTTACCTTAGAGGATGATGTGTTGTTTATGGTGGAAGTGGTGTCATCTTCTTCATCAGTTTGTGATTTCTTTGGCAGGACATCTAATTGCTCTCCATTTTGCAAAGTTATCACACAAGCATTCTCTCTTGGATTGATCACCGTTTGAGAAGATAATTTTTCGGAGTCTTGGCCCTTGAATTTGCTCATGCTAGTAACCAATTGTCCCATTTGATTTGCGAGGTTTTGGATACTTGCCCCAGTTTCCTGCTGGAATTGCATTGTGTTAGTGGCAAGTGCATTAACAATATCCTGGAGTGACATACCTGAGTTTTCTGGAGCTGGTTGTGGTGCTGGGTGTGGCATTGGTGGTGATTGCATTTGAAATGGTTGCTGCACTCTAGGTTGATTAAAACCTTTGTAGTTGATTTGGTATGGCATTGGGGCGATTGGTTGATGATTCCAGTAAACTAAATTAGGGTGATCTTTCCATCCAGCTTTGTAAGTGTTAGAGAAGGGATCATACAATTGCCTTGTTTGTCCTGGAAATCCATCCATGGCATTGGCTTGTTCCATATCTCCTTGCAAAGTTGGATACATGTCGATTGGATGCTCCATGGTAGAATATACCTCACATGCATAAGATTTCTGCATATGTCCAACAGCCATGTTTTCCACAAGAGAAGTTAACTCAAAAAGTTGTTGTTCAATGTTCGGAGTGCTTATCTCATTTACTCTCCATGGTAGTTGTGGCTCAAATCCGCCACTGAACTGATGGAAGTTTACTGCCATGTCGTCTAAACACAAACAATCAAAAAAGAAAAACAAACAAAAATATGAATCAACAATGAAAACAAAATAACAAATCGATTAGAAAATCAATCCTCGGCAACGGCTCCAAAAACTTGATGTGTTCGAAACTAGCAAGTATACTAGTCGCACAAGTAATAAAGTGATAAGTAAGATATCGTTCCCACGAGATTGATTCTAATTGAATTTGTTATTTCCAGCAACAATAAACTAAACAGGGGGGGATTTTTGTTGAATGCTTTACTAAATGAAATAAGAATGCAAGTAAAGAATAACAAAACAGAAAGTAAATTTGAATGAAAAATCAATGGGAGAAAGCTGGTTAAGGGATCCTTCTCTAACACAAGATATGGATTTGCGAATTAATTGTAGAATTGTCATCTAATTACAGCATTGAAGTTATCAACCGTAGATAATAACAAGCTCTATTACCCCAATCTTTCCTTACTTTGTTGTAAAATAAAACAAGCTCTTTATTTAATCTCTATCCATTAAACAACCTAGAACAAGCTCTCTGAGTTTAATTCAATGGATGCATTACCTGTCTCTTATACACATCTAGATGTGTATAAGAGACAGGCAATAAACACACAAGCTCGGATTATTTAACTTAGGTTGTATTCTCCAATTGCAATCTCTGATCACAATTTGACTACTAAGGATTAGAAATTCAAGACAATTACGGATCAAGATTTCTAGTCTAGCAATAGACAATATCCAGATTATATTCAGTTGGCCACCCAAATACAATCCAGCAAGCCATCATAAACATTAAACATGGGAAAATACAAGCAACTTCAATTAGAGAATTGGATAACAATTCCTTACACAATCAACTTACAAAAAACATATCAGGGGCTGATATAAGTGTCTATTTATATATCATTTTATATCAATTCGTCCATGTTTCTTAGCTATATTCCGTGGTATTTTTATGTTTTTGTGTGTTTTGATGTTTGTAGGAGTTTTGGAGCAACTTGCACAAAAATGGAGTAAAACCCTTCATTTTCACTCTGCTAGTCAACCATCTTCTCGGATTTAATTGTATTGATATACAATGAACCCGATGACATATCATATACCGTTGAAAAGCTCTCGAAGTCTACTTTATGGAGAAAATTACGGTTTATGAATCCATTCAGTGTACCGAAAGTTGTAATCAAAACAGTGTGAGAAGTGTAGAAATGTAATTCCAAACATCACTGTAGCATGTATAATACGGGACACTGTAGCACGTTACTGTAGCAGAGTATTTAAACACATTTTAGGGTTTTATTTTGATAACTTGAAGAGGGGAGAACGTGGAGGAGGCTGCATCTTTTGGATTTCTCTCATCTCTTGGAGTTCTTGAAGGAGATTGAAGGCTTGGAAAGAGGAAGAACTACAATCTTGTGAGATTTTCATCAAATTTGCTAAGTTTTCCCTTTCCCTTTCATTTTCTGGAATGTCTCCATATTGTATTGTATTTGTATTATATCTGAATATGTGTAATTAAATCTGAATTGGTTGAGGGTGATTCAAGCCTTGATATGGTTTTTTGGTGAATTGATGTGCAAGAAATTGTTATCCAATTCTCTAATTGAAGTTTGCTTGTATTTTCCTATATCTAATGCTTATGATTGCTTGCTGATTGTATTTGGAATGGCCAACTGAATATAATCTGGTTGTTGTCTATTGCTATATTAGAAATCTTGATCCGTAATTTTCTTGAATTTCTAATCCTTAGTAGCAAAATTGTGATCAGAGATTGCAATTGGAGAATACAACCTAAGTTAAATAATCGAGCTTGTGTGTTTATTGCTTAGATCAACCTATCTTTCTTATCGTAATGCATCCATTGAATTAAATTTAGAGAGCTTGTTCTAGGTTGTTTAATGGATAGAGATTAAGTAAAGAGCCTATTTATGTAACAACACAAGTAAGAAAAGATTGGATAAAAGAGTGTTGTTTTATCTTACGGTTGATAACCTCAAGCTGTAATTGGATGACAATTCTACGATTAATTCACAATCCATATCTGTGGTAGAAGAAGGATACCTTAACCAAGTGTCTCCCATTGATTTTTCATTCAAATTTACTTTCTGTTTTGTTATTCTTTACTTGTATTCTTATTTCATTTAGTAAAGCATTCAACAAAAATCCCCCCTGTTTAGTTTATTGTTGCTGGAAATAACAAATTCAACTAGAATCAATCCTCGTGGGAACGATATCTTACTTATCACTTTATTACTTGTGCGACTAGTAGACTTGCTAGTTTCGAACGCATCAAGTTTTTGGCGCCATTGCCGGGGATTGATTTTCTAATCGATTTGTTATTTTGTTTTCATTGTTGATTCAAATTTTCTTTGTTTTTCTTTTCTGATTGTTTGTGTTTAGACAACATGGCAGTAAACTTCTATCAATTCAGTAGAGGATTTGAGCCACAATTACCATAGAGAGTAAATGAGGTAAGCACTCCGAACATTGAACAACAACTTTCTGAGCTAACCTCTCTTGTGGAAAACATGGCTGTAGGAGCTATGCAAAAATCTTATGAATGTGGGATATATTCTACGATGGAGCATCCAATCGACATGTATCCAACTTTACAAGAAGAATATATGGAACAAGCCAATGCCATGGTGGATTTCCAGGACAAACAAGACAATGGTATGATCCTTTCTCTAACACTTACAATGCTGGATGGGAAGATCACCATAATTTCAATTACTGGAATCATCAACCAATCACTCCAAATGTGATACCAAATCGGCCACAAGGTTTCAATCAACCTAGAGTGCAGCAACCTTTTGAAATGCAACCACCACCAATGCCACATCCAGCACCGCAACCAGCTTCACAAAACTCATGTATGTCTCTCCAGGACATTGTTAATGCACTTGCCACTAACACAATGCAATTCCAGCAGGAAACTGGGGCATGTATCCAAAACCTGGCAAATCAAATGGGACAATTGGCCACTAGCATGAGCAAATTCGAGGGCCAAGGCTCAGAAGAATTATCTTGTCAAACGATGATCAATCCAAGAGAGAATTCTTGTGCGAAAACTTTGCAAAATGGAGAGCAATTAGATGTCCTACCAAAGAAATCACAAACTAATGAAGGAGATGACACCACTTCCACCATGAACAAAACACTGACTTCTCAGGTAAATCCTATAACTCCCATTCCTTCATATGTTTCTCCTCCACTTTCTCCTAGTAGATTTGCACAATCGAAGGAGAAACAAGAACAAGAAATCCTGGAAACTTCTCACAAAATCGAGGTAAATATACCACTTTCTGGATGCTATTGAGCAAGTACCTCGTTGTACAAAATTTCTCAAGGAGTTATGCACCAACAAGAGAAAGTTGAAGGGAAATGAGAAAGTAAGTGTGGGGGGAAATGTTTCAGCTGTATTGCAAAGAAAAATTCCTCCAAAATGCAAAGATCCAGGTACGTTCATCATTCCATGCACCATTGGTAATACCACGTTTGAAAGAGCTATATTAGATTTAGGAGTATCCATTAATGTCATGCCATATTCTATTTATGCTTCTTTAAATCTTGGACCTTTTGCGAAAACTGGTATTACCATTCAGTTTGCTGATCATTTTAATGCATATCCCAAAAGAGTTGTGGAAGATGTGCTTGTGCAGGTGACTCAATTGGTTTTCTCAGCAGACTTCTATGTCCTTAAAATAGAGGATGAGACATCTCCTAATCCAACACCGATTCTTTTAGGGAGGCCATTCTCGAAAAATGCTAAAACCAAGATTGATGTTCATGATGGCATTTTCACCGTGGAGTTTGATGGCAAAGTGATCCATTTCAATATTTTCGAGGCAATGAGGTACACTAGTGACTTGCAATCTATTTTTGCAGTTGACATTATTGATTCTTTGCCACAACAATGTTTTGAGTTAACTCGCAAGGATGGATTGGAAATGGCTATTAGTGAGCACATAGGGACAGAAAATTCTAAAGAACCAAGAAGGTTGATACAAGTGACCAAAGAAATGGAGGAAGCTGTGGCAAGCTTAGATGAGACCATAGCTATAACCACAAATAGGTATGCTGTTTCGTGCATTCAATTTCCTTTATCTAATGTGAAACTTCTGCCTTCTATGATGAAAGCCCCTTCCTTGGAGCTTAAGCATCTTCCAGATCATTTGAAGCATGGATTCTTGGATAAGAATGATCCTTTGCCAGTTAAAATAGAAATGGGCCTTGCACCACTCCAAGAAGAGAAACTCGTCCGAGTACTTCAGATGACCTTCTCACCAAAACAGCTATGGGTGGCACGCTTGTTGGACACCAAGGCCCCAGCCATATGCATGGACCGATGTTGTGGAAAAAAAAAAAAGGATCCCAGCCCACTGGAAGCACAGCGAAGATTGACCCATGCCATGGATGGAACCCAAAGTCGGGCTTTTACAGAAGGGACGTTAAACCAAGCGCTTATTGGGAGGCAACCCAAGTTTTTGAAAAATAAAAAAAGAAGAAAAGAAAAATAAAATGAGGTAATAATGATCGATTTTTGTGTCTCAAGGAGATTCCTTTAATAGGCCATCAAATTGATCAGGTTTTATCTCTCTTTGCCATCTGTCTCATTTGTTTTTATTTTTTTTTTACTTGTTTTTGACTTTTGTTTGTTATTGTGTTGTTATCTCTTTTATGTGTCTTTAGTTTCATTTCTGCTCTTTCCTTTTCACTTCTTTTGTTTAATTTGATTATTCCGTGCTTCGAGTTCAGTTGTGCAACAGCTTGAGGAAACATTCAAACGGAAGTTGAAGCCATTGTTCGAAGGTTTGAAACGTGCATATCTGGGAGAAGAACAAACTCAATCGCATTATCGGTAATATCTCTCCTTTTCTTCTCTTCAATGGATGCTGATATCTTTCTATTGAACCTTCGTAAATATTTCCCTTCACTTCCTCAAAATGCTGTGTAAAAAATTTATAAAGTGCGGATGACTAGACTTTGGGCGTTGATGCTCCTAAATGTGCCTGCGGATATCCGATGGCTTATCGAAGCCGAGGTAAGATTGTCCGGTGAGTCGGACATTAATCTCGCAAAATACATGCCTGGTTTAGGAAAAAGCTACTACGCCAAGAGGCGAAGAGCGAAAAGGTTACAAGTATGTTATAAATGTGCTAGATGGAATTGTAACCAGAATTGTCGTTCATTAGGTTTTGAGTCCAGGAATAGAGAAGATAAACTTTCATTTATTAAGAATGGTTTGAGTAATGAGTCGCTGGATAATGTTTTGTTAACTCTTGAGTCACATTGTGTGACTTGTTCAGCATGAATTGCTTAATTTATGACACAGGACGTGTTGCAAACCATGGGATTCATGATAGATCATCAAGGGGTGGCACAAATTGTACAATGGTCAGGAGGGCACATGAAACCAGAATGAGGGATAATTTCGTAAAAAATGGTATTGCTGTGCAGAGAATTAAATGTCAAGATTTTATGGCTGTGGGAAAAATCTTGAAGTCAGCTTTCTAAACCACATTTGTCAATGTGTCATTTTTCGGAGTTGTCTGCAGGAATCTATGACTATCTCTTCATAGCTGGTTCATAGTTAATGGTGCATTAAAATCTACTCTAGAATTTGAATTTGATTGCTTAGTTGGTTGGAATTTGAATTTCTAGCTTAGTTGGTTAGGCTTTATTACCTAATGAGTTTACTTATGAGTCTTAGTTAATAAATCAGTTGTCAATGTAGTAGTTGAGCTGTAATTGTTGAAATCATTTAAGTATTGTCTTTTACCTATGCTTGGAGGGTTGTTCCAAGTTATTTAAGCTCTAAAGTTGTGTATTAAAGGGAGTGAAGTTTTGAATTCGAATTTGAGTGAAATTTCAGTGTTTATACTGATTTCTCCTTAACTCTGTATCTCTTGGTGATTCCATAGAGTGGTGAGTTAGTTGAGCATGATCCTTTGTTACTCCTATGGTGTGGTGAATTTTCTGTAATACCCATGGTGTTTACCCTGGTGGTGAGCTTGTTACCCTAGTTTGAGTGTTTATTGGGTTCATATCATTGTTCAGTCATGGCTGAGTTGTTATCAACTTGAAGATCCTCTCGTTGATTTGTTACAATCCAGCAGCCCTGGTATCAGATTTGGTATAGAGCTTTTGGTCAATGGCTGGTCGTACTCACAAAGCTGCTTCTACTACCTAATTGCCTTCTTCTCAAAGAGATGAACGTGATTTGATCATTGAAGATCTCAGGCGGCAACTTCAGCAAGTCCAGCAACGTTTGATCATTGAAGATCTTATGCGGAAGCTCCAACAACTCTAGCAACATTTAGTAATTCTGGAAAATAAAGAATTCGCAGGTGGAATGCATGGAGAAGTAGAAGATCAAAGTCCTTTGGGCAATAATGATGATAATGATGCTGCTAATAAAGATGAATCGGTGGAGAATAATGAAGTAGACCATGACTTCTTTGAGGATCATGGAAAACCACCAATATTTGATGACTTTTACAAAAGTGATGAAGAGATCGAGATAGATGCCTTGATCAATTTCGATAATCCAGAATTTGTTGATGAAGAGGAAGTCACTTATGCAGATCAAGGTGATTCTCTCTTTATTATTCAAAGGAGTTTGAATATTGCCCAAGAACGAGAAGATGATTGGCTTCGCAAAAATATCTTCCATACCAGATGTACTTCTCAGGGTAAGGTGTGCAATGTTATTATTGATGGTGGCAGCTTTGAAAATGTGGTGTCTACAGAGATGATTGATAAACTTCGCCTTCAAACAGAGAAGCATCCTCAACCTTACAAGATTTCATGGCTGCGGAAAGATAACGAGATCAAGGTAAACAAAAGCTGCCTTGTTTCATTTTCTATTGGGAAAAAGTATAAAGATGAAATATGGTGTGATGTTGTTTCTATGGATGATTGTCATTTACTTCTTGGTAGACCATGGCAGTATGATAGGAAAGTAATGCATGATGGCTATAGGAATACTTATACATTCTTTAAAAATGGGGTTAAAGTTATTTTGGGTCCTTCAAAGTTAGAAGGTGTTCCTAAACCTACTAAAGGGGAGGGAAATGCTTTGTTTACCCAAACAGAATGTAGAAGAGAGTTGGAGAGGGGAAGTGAAATTTATGTGTTCTTGTTGTTAGAAGAAAATGAAGTTAGTAACAAACCGCCTTTGGAGATGCAGTATCTTCTTGAAGAATACCATGATGTTGTACCAGATGAGATACCACCAGGCCTTCCTCCAATGAGAGACATACAACATTGCATTGATCTTGTTCCAGGTGCTGTGTTGCCAAATAAATCAGCATATCGAATGAGTCCCACAGAACACGAAGAATTACAACGGCAGGTTGATGAGCTTATCACTAAAGGGTTAGTGAGGGAAAGCATGAGTCCTTGTGCTGTCCCAGCTCTTTTTGTGCCTAAAAAGGATGGCTCTTGGAGAATGTGCATTGATAGTAGGGCTGTTAACAAGATCACAATTAATTACAGATTTCCTATTCCGAGGCTTGACGACCTTCTTGATCAACTTCATGGTGCTACTGTCTTCTCAAAAATTGATCTTCGAAGTGGCTATCATCAAAATCGTATGAGACCTGGTGATGAATGGAAGACTGCATTTAAAACAAAGAATGGCCTTTATGAATGGATTGTGATGCCATTTGGCCTATCTAATGCACCAAGTACATTTATGCGGTTGATGAACCATGTCTTTAAACCATTCATTGGCAAGTTTGTTGATGTATATTTTGATGATATACTTGTGTACAGCAAAGATGAGGAGCATCACTTGGATCATCTTCAGCAAGTTTTTCACACCTTGAGAAGTGAAAAGCTTTATGCCAACTTGAAGAAGTGTGAGTTCTTCACCAAAAGCCTCATTTTCTTGGGGTATGTGGTTTCAAAAGATGGAATTCAGATGGACCCTAGTAAGATTGAAGCAATTCAGAATTGGCCGATTCCTACATCAGTCCACAACATTCGAAGTTTTCACGGGTTAGCTTCATTTTATCGTCGATTTATCGGAGGATTCAGTACTATAATGGATCCAATCACTGAATGCTTAAAGGGTAATGGTTTTACTTGGACGAAAGATGCACAAAGAAGCTTTGAGCTGATTAAAAAGAAGATGACAGAAGCTCCTATTGATAGGTGTCTATTTATGTATTACTTTTATATCAATTCGTCCATGTTTCTTTGCTATATCCCTTGGTATATTTATGTTTTTGTGTGGTTTTGATGTTTGTAGGAGTTTTGGAGCAACTTGCACAAAATTGGAGTAAAACCCTTCATTTTCACCTCTGCTAGTCAGCCATCTTCTCGGATTTAATTGTAGTGATATACAATGAACCCGATGACATGTTATATACCGTTGGAAAGCTCTCGAAGTCTATTTTCTGGAGAAATTTACGGTTTATAAATCCATTCAGTGTACCAAAAGTTGTAATCAAAACAGTGTGAGATGTATAGAAATATAATTCCACAAGTCACTGTAGCATGTAAAATACGGGGCACTGTAGCAATTCACTGTAGCAGAGTATTTAAACACATTTTAGGGTTTTATTTTGATAACTTGAAGAGGGGAAAACATGGGAGGAGGCTGCATTTCTGGATTTCTCTCATCCCTTGGAGTTCTTGAAGGAGAAAGAAGATTTTGAAAGAGGAGGAACTACAATTTCAAGAAGATTCATCTACAAAGAAGATTTTCAAAGAATTTGCTAAGTTCTTCTTTCCTTTTCAATTTTGGAATTTCTCTGTATTGTATTTGTTATTCTGATTGAATATGTGTAACTAAATCTGAATTGGTTGAGGGTGATTTCAAAGCCCTTGATATGGATTTTGTGAGTTGATTGTGTAAGAAATTGTTATCCAATTCTCTAATTGAAGTTGCTTGTATTTTCCCATATTTAATGCTTATGATTGCTTACTGATTGTATTTGGAATGGCCAACTGAATATAATCTGTTGTTGTCTATTGCTAGATTAGAAATCTTGATCCGTAATTGTCATGAATTTCCAATCATTAGTAGCAAAATTGTGATCAGAGATTGCAATTGGAAAATAAAACCTAGGTTAAATAATCCGAACTTGTGTGATTATTGCTTAGATCAACCTATCTTTCTCATCGTAATGCTTCAATTAAATTAAACTCAGAGAGCTTGTTCTAGGTTGTTTAATGGATAGAGATTAAATAAAGAGCTTGTTTATTTAACAACAAAGTAAGGAAAGATTGGGGTAATAGAGCTTGTTATTATCTACGGTTGATAACTTCAATGCTGTAATTAGATGACAATTCTACAATTAATTCGCAAATCCATATCTTGTGGTAGAGAAGGATCCCTTAACCAGCTTTCTCCCATTGATTTTTCATTCAAATTTACGTTCTGTTTTGTTATTATTTACTTGCATTCTTATTTCATTTAGTAAATCATTCAACAAAAATCCCCCCTGTTTAGTTTATTGTTGCTGGAAATAACAAATTCAATTAGAATCAATCCTCGTGGGAACGATATCTACTTATCACTTTATTACTTGTGCGACTAGTATACTTGCTAGTTTCGAAGCATCAAGTTTTTGGCGCCGTTGCTGGGGATTGATTTTCTAATCAATTTGTTATTCTGTTTTTACTACTGATTCTTGATTGTTATTTCCTGATTATTTGTGTTTAGGCTTTTATGTCAGAGGGAGAAGCGGATCAGCGACTTAAGAGAATTAAGGAGTTTCTCCAATCCTCGAATTTAAGGCTAAATCGGTCAATTTCAACTCCACCTCCAGAATTTGACCTTGCACGACACACTTCCCTCACATCTTCTTGCAGTTCAATCAAATCTGAATCGGAAGCAATGGCGATGGAAAACGATCAAACTCTTAAGGAGTTAGAGGCTCCAATTATTGATCAATAACCGCTATGCATAAGCACCAATTCTGAGATAGATTTTGAACTTAAATCTGGACTGATTCATCTCTTGCCTACATTTCATGGTTTTACAGGAGAGGATCCGAACAAACACCTCAAAGAATTTCATGTGGTATGCTCAAGTATGAAGCCAACCGGCGTTTCTGAAGAGCCAATTAAATTGAGAGCTTTCCCATTCTCATTAGCAGATTCGGCAACAGAGTTATACTACCTAACCACCAGGTACCATTACCACTTGGAATGAGTGAGTAAACTCTTTTTGGAGAAATACTTTACAGCCTCGAAAGTTACAAAATTAGAAAAGATATTAGTGGCATTCGACAACACAATGGAGAATCACTTCATGAATATTGGGAGAGATTTAAAAGGTGATGTGCTAGCTGTCCAAACCACCAAATTAGTGATGGACTCCTAATTCAATATTTCTATGAGGGTCTCCTACCCATGGAAAGGAGTATCATTGATGCTGCTAGTGGTGGAGCACTAGTTAATAAAACACCAAACGTGGCAAGACGTTTGATTAGTGACATGGCAGCGAACTCCCAACAATTCAGCAGTCAATTTGAGCCACAACTACCAAAAAGAGTAAATGAGGTAAGTACTTCAAATATTGAAAATCAACTTTGTGAAATTACCTCTCTTGTAAAAAAAATGGCTGTAGGACATATGCAGCAATCTTATGCATGTGGGGTATGTTCTGCCATGGACCATTCAACCGACATGTGTCCAACTTTGCAAGAAGGAGATACAGAACAAGCCAATGCCATGGGTGGATTTCCAGGACAACCAAGGCAAAGGTATGACCCTTTCTCCAATACTTACAATGCTGGATGGAGAGATCACCCTAATTAAAGATATGGGAATCATCAACCAATTGCCCCAAATGCCATACCAAATCGACCACCAGGTTTCAATCAACCAAGGGTGCAGCAACCATTTCAAGCAAAACCACAACCAGCACCACAACCAGCTCCACAAAATTCAGGTATGTCTCTCCAGGATATTGTTAAAGCACTTGCCACTAACACAATGCAATTTCAGCAGGAAACTAGGGCAAGTATCCAAAACCTGGAAAATCAAATGGGACAATTGGCCACTAACAGGAGCAAATTTGAGAGTCAAAGCTCAGGAAAATTACCTTCTCAGCCGGTGATCAATCCAAGAGAGAATGCTAGTGCTGTAACTTTGAGAAGTGGAAAGCAATTAGAGATTCCACCAAAGAAATCACAAATTTATGAAGGGGATGATACCACTTCTACCATGAACAAAACATCCACTTCTAAGGTAAATCCTAAAACTTCCATTCATTCATATGTTACCCCTACACCTTTTCCCAGCAGATTTGCAAAATCAAAGAAGGAGGAACAAGAACAAGAAATCCTGGAAACTTTTCGCAAGATCGAGTTAAACATACCACTTCTGGATGCTATCAAGCAAGTGCCTCGTTATGCAAAATTTCTCAAAGAGTTATGCACAAACAAGAGGAAGTTGAAAGGAAATGAGAAGGTAAGTGTGGGGGAAAATGTTTCAGCTGTATTGCAAAGAAAAATTCCTCCGAAAAGCAAAGATCCAGGTACGTTCACCATTCCATGCACCATTGGTAATACCAAGTTTGAAAGAGCTATGTTAGATTTAGGAGCATCTATTAATGTCATGCCATATTCTATTTATGCTTCTTTGAATCTCAGACCCCTTGCGAAAACTGGTATTGTATTCAACTTGCTGATCGTTCTAATGCATATCTCAAGGGAGTTGTGGAAGATGTGCTTATGCAGGGTGAAATCAAATTAGTTTTCCAGCGACTTTTAGTTCTGGAAAATGGAGGAGGAAACGTCTCCCCAATCCAACACCAATCTTTTAGGGAGGCCATTCTTGAAAATGCCCGAAACCAAGATTGATGTTCATGAGGGCACTCTCACCATGGAATTTGATGGCGAGGTGATTCGCTTCAATATTTTTGAGGCAATGAGATACCCTACTGACTTGCATTCTGTTTTTGCAGTTGATGTCATTGATTCTTTGCCACAACAATTTCTTGAATTAACTCGCAAAGATGAATTGGAAGTAGCCATTAGTGAACACATAAGGACAGAAAGTTCAAAGAACCAGGAAAGTTGATACATGTGTCTAAAGAAGTGGAGGAAGCTGTGGCAAGCTTGGATGAGACTATAACTATCACCACAAACAGGTATGATGTTTCGTACATTGAATTGCCTTTATCTAATGAGAAAATTCTTCCTTCTGTGATGAAAGCCCCTACCTTGGAGCTTAAGCCTCTTCAAGAACATTTGAAGTATGTATTCTTGGGTGAGAAGGATACTTTGCCAGTCATAATAGCCAAGGTCCTTACACCATTACAAGAAGAGAAACTCATTCGAGTGCTTCGAGATCACAAAACAGCCATTGGGTGGACAATTGCTGACATCAAAGGTATTAGCCCAGCCATATGCATGCACCGCATCTTATTAGAAGAAGGATTCAAGCCCACTCGAGAAGCACAGCGGAGGTTGAATCCTCCAATGATGGAAGTTGTCAAGAAAGAAATCCTGAAATTGTTAGATGTGGGTGTGATTTATCCAATTTCGGATAGCAAGTGGGTAAGTCCAGTCCAAGTCGTTCCAAAGAAATGTGGTGTTACGGTGGTTAAGAATGACAACAATGAGCTAGTTCCCACTCGTATCCAAACCGGGTGGCGAGTTTGTATTGATTATCGAAAGCTCAATTCTGCAAATCGCAAGGATCACTTTCCTTTGCCATTCATTGATCAAATGCTGGAGAGATTAGCAGGTCATTCTCATTATTGTTTTCTTGATGGCTATTCAGGATATAATCAGATTGTCATTGCCCCTGAAGATCAAGAGAAAACTACATTTACATGCCCATTTGGTACATTTGCGTATCGACGCATGCCGTTCGGTATTTGCAATGCCCCTGCCACTTTCCAAAGGTGTATGGTAAGTATTTTCTCTGATTATGTTGAGAACATCATTGAGGTATTTATGGATGATTTTAGTGTTTTTGGTGATTCTTTTGATAAATGCCTTGATAACCTTACACTTATACTTCAAAGATGTATGGAAAAGAACCTTGTTCTGAATTGGGAAAAATGTCATTTTATGGTAGATCAGGGTATAGTTTTGGGACATGTTATTTATGCTAAGGGTATAGAAGTTGATAAATCCAAGATAGATCTTATCCAGGTTCCTTACCCCTTCCCACAAGTGTGCGGGCTAGCATTTCTCTATGCAGATTTATTGCAGGAATGATGTGGCCTTTGAATTTGATGAGATGCAGAGATGCATTTGAGAAACTGAAGGAACTCTTGACTTCAGCTCCAATAATCCAATCTCCAAATTGGAATCATCCATTCGAGATCATGTGTGATGCGCGTGATTATGCTGTGGGTGCCGTTTTGGGTCAAAGAATTGGCAGAGTTCCACATGCCATTTATTACGCATCTCGGACTTTAAATGATGCTAAACTTAATTATTCTACCACTGAGAAAGAGCTGCTAGCAGTTATTTTTGCTTTAGAAAAGTTTCGATCTTATTGGATTGGTACTAAAGTAACCGTTTATTCTGATCATGCAGCTTTGAGGTACTTGCTCACAAAGAAAGATGCAAAACCAAGGCTTATAAGGTGGATACTCCTTTTACAGGAATTTGACTTGGAGATCAAAGACAAGAAGGGAAGTGAAAACTTAGTTGCAGACCATCTCAGTCGCATTGTCCATGACGAGGATGTACTGCCATTACAAGAAAGTTTCCGGATGAACAATTGTTGTCTCTACATGTAGCAGCCCCTTGGTATGCAGATATTGTTAATTACTTAGTTACCAAGAAGCTACCAAATGAATTGACTCGAGCTCAAAGAGACAAGATCAAAAACATTGCCAAATATTACATATGGGATGATCCATACTTATGGAAGCATTGTTCTGATCAAGTGATAAGAAGGTGTGTTTTTGAATCTGAATTTAATTCAATTTTGACCTTCTGTCATTCTTATGCATGTGGCGGTCACTTTGGACCAAAAAGAACAGCCCTGAAAGTTCTTGATTGTGGATTCTACTGGCCATCAGTGTTCAAAGATGCATATCTATTTTGCAAAGCTTGTGATCGTTGTCAAAGGACAGGTAATTTAAGCGCCAAAAATCAAAAGCCACAAACCCCTATACTTGTTGTTGAGATTTTTGATGTGTGGGGTATTGATTTCATGGGTCCTTTTCCTTCATCTTTTGGTAATGTTTACATTATACTTGCTTTGGATTATGTTTCTAAATGGGTGGAAGCAAAAGCTACGAGAACTAATGATTCTAAAGTTGTTGTAGATTTTGTGAAATCTAACATTTTGCGAGATTTGGAACACCAAGAGCCATGATTAGCGACAGAGGGACACACTTCTGCAACCGATCATTTGAAGCCTTGCTCAAGAGATACAACATCACTCACAAGGTGTCTACTGCCTATCATCCACAAACAATTGGTCAAGTTGAAGTTTCAAATCGAGAAGTCAAGTCCATTCTCGAGAAGACAGTGAATCCGAACCGAAAAGATTGGAGCCTACGATTGAATGATGCACTTTGGGCATAACGAACT
>SNVD02001691.1:0-15409 GCA_013180625.2 Boswellia sacra | reverse complement strand
GTTTTTGTGTTATTGTTGTTTGTTGATTTTGTTTGTTTTAATTTCAAGTTTTCTTTTTGACAAACCATATGACTACCCCATGACATAAGCACACGTGGGAGACAAGTGTGGAGGTTTTGTCAACCTCCGTCGAAAGTGTATCTCTACTTTTCATGCTTCACTTGGGAGACAAGTGGGGCGGTTTTGTCAAACCCCACCGAAAGTATATTTCCATTTTTCATGCTTCACGTGGGAGACAAGTGTGTAGGTTTTATCAAACCCCGCCGAAAGCATATCTCATTTTTTCAAATCTTGGGGCGATAAATCTGCATCGAGCAACTCCCACCGAAATTATGTCCCCATGTGTCAAATTTGAGAGTTTTACGTGTGTATATATCCATGCTGCATATTTTAAAATGTCATTATTATAACCTGTCTTACACTTGAAAAGCATATTACCTAACTTGCATCATTGTCTTACGCAAGGTTAGAGCACTTGTAGAAATGGAGAAAACACCAGTTCGGCGACTCCAAAATATATGCGTATTTTGTGGATCGCAATTTTGTAAAGATGGAGAGTTTACAACAGCAGCTCTTGATCTTGGTAGGACATTAGCTGCGAGGGGTATTCATTTGATTTATGGAGGGGGTAGTCTTGGGTTGATGGGGTGTGTGTCGACAGCTGCATCCTTGGGAGGAAGTAAAGTTCTAGGCATTATCCCTAAACCATTAGCTGTGCGAGATATCGTAGGCAACACAATCGGGGAAGAGTTACAAGTCTCTAGCCTGCATGAGCGTATTGCACATATGGTTGTTAAGTCCGATGCATTTATAGCTTTACCCGGTGGTTATGGCACATTAGAGGAGATATTTCAAATCACCTCTTGGGCCCAGCTAAACATCCATAAAAAACCCATTGGTTTGTTAAATGTCAATAACTTTTTTGATGGTTTGTTGTCTTTTCTTGATCAAGCTGTAGAAAAAATTTTTATCTCACCATCAGCGAGGC
Source organism: Boswellia sacra (assembly GCA_013180625.2). Taxonomy (NCBI): domain Eukaryota; kingdom Viridiplantae; phylum Streptophyta; class Magnoliopsida; order Sapindales; family Burseraceae; genus Boswellia; species Boswellia sacra. The sequence goes on along the minus strand of SNVD02001691.1, from coordinate 14,421 downwards.
AAATCCTTGTTACAGCTTCAACGGTAGGGGAGTTAATTGACAAACTACAAGAATTCGTCTTTTCGCCTGATCCAACAACAGCTCAGATTGATTGGTTTGGAGAAGGCAATAAGAGGCGTAAACTGAATTTAACACTCCATCTGTAATCTCTATTTGCTGGTTTGCTTCGTTTTTGTTTGCTTTCTTTTTGTTGTGTTTATTTGAAGTTTTTCATGTTATTTATTTTGAGATTTTTCAGGTTGTTTCTTTCCTCCCAGGTAATATTTTCTAATCTTGGTTTTAGAGTGGTGGCTTAAAAAGTTTAAGTCCTCTTGAAACGCATTATGGATCTCTTTAATCTATAATGGCTGAATAAGGAGGCTAACTTCTAAACTTTTTAGACCCATTCTAACTGACTTGTTTTTGTTTGCTGCCTTGTTGGACTTTGTTATTTTATGAGTAAGTTTAGTTTTATGTAATTTAGAAGTTGTCATGTGTTTTTTGTCTTTATCAGTTTCGATTAAAAAATTGTGGAAAAAAGTTGAGAATGGTAGAATATGGGGTTTTCTTTAACCCTTGAAACGCATTCTCTCGACATAAATCTGTAGTTTGTTTATTTCATGTTGTTTGAAGTGTCTTGTATCTTGTTTTGTTCTTTCATAATAACGGTATATAGGCTGGAAACCTTAAGTCTGCGGGCTACTGGTCCTAAGGATTGTTGAAATATACAATCTTGACTCAGGTTGAACAACGCCACGTACCTCTTTTCTTGCATTTTGTGGGTCGATGATAAGATAATGATTGAATTAAGAATAACTCTTGGAAAATGATAAATGACTGCATAGATCTGTGTGCTTGAAATAATTAGCTTTTGCTTTACCTTGTTCCTGCACAAAAAATTGAGCACCGAGCCATTATCACTGAGTTATTTGTTTACTTAGAGAAAGTTTATGTAATTAATGTTTCTTCAGATTTTAAAATGAATTCTAGAACTTGTTGATGGTCACTCGAGGCGAAATCCTTGACTGTGCAACATTAGGGAAATGATTTAGGCCATCTTTGGATCGTTTGAGCCTTAAGAGCCAACCTTGACTAAAAATGATCCCTAGTTACCCCTTTGAGCCTCTGTAAACCTTTTTCTTTGTTAACTCACTAAAAGATTTCCTAATCTCAATTGAATTAGTTCCAAACAGTTTATCCCTTACCTATGAGCATGTAAATCATTCGCAATTACATTTTGAGCTATGTTCTGGTTTTGTGAAGTTAGAGGAGGTTGGATTGTGCCATGAGCAATGCAAGCGTGAGTTTTATTATGTTTGTAAAAAAAAAAGAGAAAAAAAATCTGTTACTATCTTCCAACGTACTTAAAAACATTGAGGACAAGTATTGTTTAAGTTGGCGCGTAGTGGAATGTAGTAAAAAAAAAAGAAAAAGAAAAAGAGTTCTATGCCCTTGGGTGTCTTAAAAAGAATGAAACAACAAAGTGTGGGGGTGTAGTTCTTTTGTTTTCTACAAAAAAAAGAAGAAGAAGAGAAGAGAAAAAAAAAGAAAAAAAGAAGAAGATTGAGTGTTCTAAATAAGTTTGGGGGAGTAACCTGGTGAATTAAAATAAAGTTGTGTTATAGGGGTGAGCTCTACATAATCTTGAATGATTTATGTGTTTGTGGGTGATTTGAGCCAACTTATTATCCTTGATCATACCTTCACCCAAGCCAAACGTTACAAGCTTAATAAAAGTCCTACTTGATCCTTGGTGTTGTGCATGTCTACATTAGTGGAGAGTGACCTGAAAAGTAGGCCTATGGAGTTCATTTATACACACATCTTCAATATTAAATATGATTCATTTTTATGCATAAACTCATCCGGGTTACAAGTGATTAGGGGAGAATGGCTCTACACACACACACTTGAGGAATTGAAGTGAAGCGAAACTAATTTTTGAGATAAAATTCTTGATCAAGTGTATTATTTTGTAGTATTCCTTGGGTTATAATTAAGTACAATCTTTGAGGCCTATTTGCAAGTTGAAGCATTTGTGTGTTTTAATTTTTCTTTGATTCTGTTTCTGTTTAGTTTTGTTTAGTATCATTTTAGTTGCTCGAGGACTAGCAAAGTCTAAGTGTGGGGGAATTTGATAGGTGTCTATTTATGTATTACTTTTATATCAATTCGTCCCTGTTTCTTTGCTATATTCCTTGGTATTTTTATGTTTTTGTGTGGTTTTGATGTTTGTAGGAGTTTTGGAGCAACTTGCACAAAAATAGAGTAAAACCCCTCATTTTCACCTCTGCTAGTCAACCATCTTCTCGGATTTAATTGTATTGATATACAATGAACCCGAGACATATTATATACCGTTGGAAAGCTCTCGAAGTCTATTTTCTGGAGAAATTTACGGTTTATAAATCCATTCAGTGTACCAAAAGTTCTAATCAAAACATTGTGAGATGTATAGAAATATAATTCCACAAGTCACTGTAGCATGTATAATACGGGGCACTGTAGCAATTCACTGTAGGAGAGTATTTAAACACATTTTAGGGTTTATTTTGATAACTGGAAGGGGGGAAAACGTGGGGAGGAGGCTTTGAATTTCTGGATTTCTCTCATCCCTTGGAGTTCTTGAAGGAGAAAGAAGATTTGAAAGAGGGGAACTACAATTACAAGAAGATTTCATACTACAAAGAAGATTTTCAAAGAATTTGCTAAGTTCTTTCTTTCCTTTCAATTATGGAATTTCTCTGTATTTATTTGTTATTCTGATTGAATATGTGTAACTAAATCTGAATTGTTTGAGGGTGATTTCAAAGCCCTTGATATGGATTTTGTGAGTTGATTGTGTAAGAAATTGTTATCCAACTCTCTAATTGAAGTTGCTTGCATTTTCTCATATCTAATGCTTATGATTGCTTGCTGATTGTATTTGGAATGGCCAACTGAATATAATCTGGTTGTTGTCTATTGCTAGATTAGAAATCTTGATCCGTAATTATCTTGAATTTCTAATCCTTAGTAGCAAAATTGTGATCAGAGATTGCAATTGGAGAATACAACCTAGGTAAATAATCCGAGCTTGTGTGTTGATTACTTAGATCAAGCTATCTTTCTCATCGTAATGCATCCATTGAATTAAACCTGTCTCTTATACACATCTAGATGTGTATAAGAGACAGTTAATGGATAGAGATTAAATAAAGAGCTTGTTTTATTTAACAACAAAGTAAGGAAAGAAGATGGGATAACAGAGCTTGTTGTTATCTACGGTTGATAACTTCATGCGGTAATTGGATTCCAATTCTATGTTAATCACAAATCATATCTTGTGGCAGAGGAATGAAAATCTTAACCAAGGTCCTCTCATTGATTTTTCACTCCATTTAACTTTGCTTTTTGTTATTCTTCATTTGCTTTCGTATTAAGTTTAGTAACAATCAAACAAAACCCCCCCTGTTTAGTTTATTATTGCTGGAAAATAACAAATTTAATTAGAATCAATCCTCGTGGAAACGATATTTTACTCATCACTTTATTACTTGTGTGACTAGTATACTTGCTAGTTTCGAACGCATCATCTGCGGGCTACTGGTCCTAAGGATTGTTGAAATATACAATCTTGACTCAGGTGTGACAACGCCACGTACCTCTTTTCTTGCATTTTGTGGGTCGATGATAAGATAATGATTGAATTAAGAATAACTCTTGAAAAATGGTAATGATGCATGGATCCATGTGCTTGAAATGTATATTGGTTTTTGCTTTACCTTTGATTCCTTGCACAACATTGAGCACCGAGCCATTATCACTGAGTTATTTGTTTACTTAGAGAAAGTTTATGTAATTTAAGTGTTTCTTCAGATTTCAATGAATTCTAGAACTTATTTGATGGTCACTCGAGGCGAAATCCTAGACTGTGCAACATTAGGGAAATGATTTAGGCCATCTTTGGAACGTTTGAGCCTTAATAGCCACCCTTGACTGAAATTGATCCCTAGTTACCCCTTTGAGCCTTTGTAAGCCTTTTTTTCTTGTTAACTCACTAAAAGATTTCCTAACCTCAAATGAATTTTTTTTTCTCTCCAAATAGTTTGTCCCTTACCTATGAGCATGTATATCATTCATGATTACATTTTGAGCTATGTTCTATTTTTGGGAAGTTAAAGGAGGTTGGATTGTGCCATGAGCAATGCAAGTGCGTTTTATTGTGTTAGTAAAAAAAAAAGAAAAAAAAAATAATATGTACTTATCTTCCACTTACTTACACATTGAGGACAATGTGTTGTTTAAGTGTGGGGGAGGGGAATTGCAGCAGTTAAAAAAAAAGAAAAAAAGAAGAAAAGAAAAAAAAAGAGAAAAGAAGGAAAAAAAAGAAGAAAAAGAGATCTATACCCTTGAGTGTTATTAAAAAGAATGAAACAACAAAGTGTAGGGGGTGTAATTTCTTTTGTGTTAAAAAAAATAATAAAAAGAGAGATTGAGTGTTCTGAATAAATTTGGGGGAGTCACTTGGTGAATTCAAACGAATTTTTTTTATGTTATATGGTTGAGCTCTACATAATCTTGAATGATTTATGTGTTTGTGGGTGATTTGAGCCAAATTATTATCCTTTATCATACCTTCACCCAAGCCAAACGTTACAAGCTTAATAAAGTCCTACTTGATCCTTGGTATTGTGCTTGTCTATATTAGTGGAGAGTGACTTGAAAAATAGGCCTATGGAGTTCATTTATACACATATCTTCACTATTAAATACGATTCATTTTTATGCATAAACTCATCTGAGTTACAAGTGATTATGTGAAAATGGCTCTACACACACACACAAGGAATTAAAGTAGAGCGAAACTAATCTTTGAAATGAAATTTTTGATCAAGTGCATAATTTTGAAGTTTTGCTTGGGTTATAATTAAGTACAATCTTTGAGGCCTATTTGCAAGTTGAAGCATTTGTGTTGTTTTAATTTTTCTTTGATTCTGTTTCGATCTAATATCGTTGTAGTTACTCGAGGACTAGCAAAGTCTAAGTGTAGGGGAATTTGATAGGTGTCTATTTATATATCATTTTAATATCAATTTCGTCTATGTTTCTTTGCTATATTCCTTGGTATTTTTATGTTTTTGTGTGGCTTTTGATGTTTGTAGGAGTTTTGGAGGAACTTGCACAAAATTGGAGTAAAACCCTTCATTTTCACCTCTGCTAATCAACCAATTTCTCGGAGTTGATTGTATCGATATACAATTAAACGGATAACATGCTATATACCATTGGAAAGCTCTCGAAGTCTATTTTTTGGAGAAATTTACGGTTCACGAATTTATGTAGTATACCAAAAGTTGTGATAAAAATGATATGAGAAGTGTATATTTATAATTCCACATATCACTATAGCATGTTATTAAATACGGGGCATTGTAGCAGGTTACTGTAGCAGAGTATATAAACACATTTTAGGGTTTTATTTTGATAACTTGAAGAGAGGGAAACGACTTGGAGGCTGCAGCTCTGGAATTCTCTCATCTTTTGGAGTTCTTGAAGGAGAAAGAAAGCTTGGAAAGAGGAAGAACTACAAATCTAAGGAGATTTGCAAAGGATTTGCTAAGTTTCTTCCTTTCCCTTTCATTTTCTGGAATATTTTTGTATTGTGTTGTATTGACTACGTTTTTGAATATGTATAACTGAATCTGAATTGGTTGAGGGTGATTTCAAAGCCCTTGATATGGTTTTTGTGAGTTGATTGTGTAAGAAATTGTTATCCAATTCTCTAATTGAAGTTGTTTGCATTTTCCATATCTAATGCTTATGATTGCTTGCTGATTGTATTTGGGGTGGCCAACTGAATATAATCTGGTTGTTGTCTATTGCTAGATTAGAAATCTTGATCCGTAATTGTCATGAATTTTGAATCATTAGTAGCAAAATTGTGATCAGAGATTGCAATTGGAAAATACAACCTAGGTTAAATAATCCGAATCTGTGTGATTATTGCTTAGATCAACCTATCTTTCTTATCGTAATGCTTCAATTGAATTAAACTCAGAGAGCTTATTCTGAGTTGTTTAATGGATAGAGATTAAATAAAGAGCTTGTTTTATTTAACAACAAAGTAAGGAAAGATTGGGTAACAGAGCTTGTTGTTATCTACGGTTGATAATTTCAATGGTGTAATTGGATGACAATTCTACGATTAATTCGCAAATCCATATCTTGTGGTAGAGAATGATCCCTTAACCAGATTTCTCTCATTGATTTTTCACTCAAATTAACTTTCTGTTTTGTTATTCTTCATTTGCTTTCGTATTAAGTTTAGTTAATCAATCAACAAAAAACCCCCTGTTTAGTTTATTATTGCTGGAAAATAACAAATTCAATTAGAATCAATCCTCGTGGGAACGATATCTACTTATCACTTTATTACTTGTGCGACTAGTATACTTGCTAGTTTTGAACGCATCATAGTGCCATGTACAAGATGTCTAGAATGAATGATAATAGAAGGGGATTGTTGTTTTGAAGAAGGAAGTTCAAGTTTGATGTTCACTTTGAAGAAGGCATTTTCCTTGAAGAACGCATATACTTTGAAGAAAGAATCTCTCTCGAAGAATGCATCCATCTTGAAGAAGGAACCACTTTTGAAGAATTTATCTACCTTGGAGAAGGAAGCTCCCTTAAAGAAGGCAACTTCCTCAAAGAATACATCCAGTACCATGGAATCTCCCCCGAAGAAGGTATCCACCTTGAAGAGGGCATCTTCCTCGTAGAAGGTATCTACTTTGAAGAAGGAATCTCCCTCGAAGAAGGCATCTATCATGAAGAAGATGTACACCATAAAAAGAAATCTCTTTGTTTCATCATGAAGAAGGAATTTGAATTCTACCCTACAGAAGGAAATTTGAAGAAGAAATTTGAAGTTCACATTGAAAGAGTTGAAAAAAAAAAGGAAAAAGATTCATAGTCAGATAGTTCAAAGGGTAAAAGGAAGAGAGACAAAAAACAAGAAAGAAGAAACAGAAAAGAGAGAGAAGAAGAGAAAGAAGAAAGAGAGAACAGAGAGGAATTGAAAGAGAAAAAAGAAAAGAAAGAAGAAAGAGAGAGAGAAAAAGAAAAGAAAAGAAGAAAGAAAGAAAGAAAGAAAGAAAGAGAAGAGCGAGAAAGAAGGAAAAAGAAGAGTTCTTCATTAATCCTAAGACATTGAAAGAATTTTCAAACAAAACCCGTGACAAGCACCTGGCCATGTCAATAGTTTAATACCTCATAAGGAAAGAAAATAGTAACATCAGTCAATAAAATCATTGATAGAATCACATGGAAGAATTCCTCCAGATATTAGAAAGCGATTTGTTGAAGAACGCATTGAACAAGGTAATATTTAAATTGATAGTACATCATTGAGAAATGTTTGAATCTTGTACGAACTTACAAAGACAAGGGACAGATCCCCAATGAGTTAGTTAATGAACAACATGAACATAGGAAAGAAGAACTCAAGAGATTTCTCAAGTGGATTGAAAGGAATCAAGAATAGAAGCTTAGGCATGAAACTCATTGAATACGAAATTTGAAGTAGACTAAGGAACATGAAGAATACTCAGAAGAGAGGCATAAAACCCAATGAATGCAAAATCTGAAGAGATCAAAGATGAATGAAGAATACTCAGCCAAAGGCTCAAAGAATAAGAATGTCTAAAGACCGTGAAACAGTGCATATAGAAGTTTTCCCGATGGACATGCATTAGAAGGAAACCCTGAGAAGGAGGCGCACTTAAGAGTGTTTTAAGCCCTTAGAATAGGTACAAGCCCTAAGAAGAGCTGCACTGAAGATTGTTGAAAGCCCTAAGAAGTAGAGTGTTTTGAGCCCTTAGCATAGGCATAAGCACTAAGGATAGGCGCACTAACGAGTGTTGAAAACCCTAAGAAGTAGATACACTTAAGAGTGCTTGAAGCCTTTAGAATATGTGCACTAAAGAGTGTTACCAAACCCTAAGGAGTAGCTGCATTGAAGAGTGTTAGAAACCCTAAGAAGTAGGTGCACTGAAGAATGTTTTATTCTAAGCATCGTAAGTATGCTTTCTAGCCCTTAAACGGGTACATCCACCTTAGATAGGCTAGTTCGCCCTATGATGGGCACCTCAGACCTTGAATGGGCACACTCGCCTTAGACAAGCACGTTCACCCTTAGATAGGGCACATTTGTCCTTAAATGGGCATCTTCGCCCTTAGATGGGCACATCTGCCCTTGAATGGGCACACTCACCTTAGACGGGCATGTTCTCCTTTAGATGGGGCACCTCTGCCCTTGAATGGGCACCTCTACCCTTGAATGGGCACCTCTACCCTTGAGTGGGTAGACTCGTCTTGGATAGGCACGTTCGTTCTTGAATGGGCACCTCCGCACTTAGAGGGGTGCATCCGCCCTTGAATGGGCATCCTCATCTTAGATAGGCACGTTCGCCCTTGAATGGGCACCTCTACCCTTAGATGGGCACCCTTGAATGGGCATACTCATCTTAGATAGGCATTTTAGCCCTTGAATTTGCACACTCGTCTTAGATAGGCAAGTTTGCCCTTGATGCATTCAAAACTAGCAAGTATACTAGTCGCACAAGTAATACAGTGATAAGTAAGATATCGTTCCCATGAGGATTGGTTCTAATTAAATTTGTTATTAGACAGCAACAATAAACTAAATGGGGGGGTTTTATTGATTGATTAACTAAATGAAATATTAATGCAAATGAAGAATAATACAATACAAAGTTAAATGGAGTGAGAAATAATCAATGAGAGAAACTTGGTTAAGGGATCATTCTCTACCACAAGATATGAATTTGCGAATTAACCATAGAATTGTCATCCAATTACAACATTGAAATTATCAACCTAGATAACAACAAGCTCTGTTACCCCAATTTTTCCTTACTCTGTCGTTAAATAAAACAAGCTCCTTATTTAATCTCTATCTATTAAACAATCTAGAACAAGCTCTCTAAATTTAATTCAATGGAAGCATTATGATAAGAATGATAGGTTGATCTAAGCAATAACCACACAGGTTCGGATTATTTAACTTAGGTTATATTTTCCAATTACAATCATCGATCATAATTTTGCTACTAACAATTAGAAATTCAAGACAATTAAAGATTTATAATCTAGTGGTAGACAACAACCAGATTCTATTTAGTTGGCCACCCAAATACAATCAGTAAGCAATCATAAGCATTGAATATTGGAAAATACAAGCAACTTCAATTAGAGAATTAGATAACAATTTCTTGAACAATCAACTCACAAAAACCATATTAAGGGCTTTCAAATCATCCTCAGCCAAATTAGATTTAGTTACACATGTTTAAACATAACATTAATACAATACAATATAGGGACATTTTAAAAAATGAAAAGGAAAGGAACTTAGCAAATCCCTTGAAAATCTCCTTCGTAGATGAATCTCCTTAGGATTGTAGTTCTTCCTCTTTCCAAGCCCTCCTTCTCCTTTAAGAACTCCAAAAGATGAGAGAAATCAAGAGAGACAGCCTCCAATTCGTTCTCCCCCTTCTGCTTGTTATAAAATAAAACCCTAAAATATATTTATATATTATGGTATAGTAACCTACTATGGTGCCCCAAATAATAACATGCTACAGTGATTTGTAAAATTACAATTCTGCATTTCTCACACCATTTTGATCATAACTTTCAGTACACTAAATGGATTCATGAACCATAAATTTCTCTAAAAAATAGACTTCTAGAGCTTTCGAGTGGTATATAACATGTCATTTGGTTCATTGTAATCAACACAATTAAATCTGAGAAGTTGGTTGACTAGCAGAGGTAAAAATGAAGGGTTTTACTCCAATTTTGTGCGAGTTCCTCCAAAACTCCTACAAACATCATAACCACACAAAAACATAAAAATACTAAGGAATATAGCAAAGAACCATAGACGAATTGATATAAAAATAATATCTAAATAGACACCTATCAAATTCCCCCACACTTAGACTTTGCTAGTCCTCGAGCAACTAAAATGATATGAAAACAAAACTAAATCTAAACAGAATAAAAAAATTAAAACACACAAATGCTTCAACTTGCAAATAGGCCTCAAAGATTGTACTTAATTATAACCCAAGGAAAACTTCAAAATTATGCACTTGATCAAGAATTTCATCTTCAAAGATTAGTTTCACTCCACTTCAATTCCTCAAGTGTGTATGTGTGTGTAGAGCCATTCTCACATAACCACTTGTAACCCGGATGAGTTTATGGATAAAAATGAATCATATTTAATAGCGAAGATGTGTGCATAAATGAACTCCATAGGCCTGCTTTTCAAGTCACTCTCCAGTAATGTAGACAAGCACAACATTAAAGATCATGTAGGGCTTTATTAAGCTTGTAACGTTTGGCTTGGGTGAATGTACGATAAAGGATAATAATTTGGCTCAATCACCCACAAACACATAAATCATTCAAGACTGTGTAGAGCTCAACCCCATAACATAAATTTATTTCAATTCACCAGGTAACTCCCCCAAGCTTATTTAGAACACTCGATCTTTTTTTTTTTTTAAACAAAAGAAACTATACCCCTACACTTTATTGTTTCATTCTTTCTAAGAACACTCAAGGGTATAGATATCTTCTTCTTGTCTTTCTCTTCTTTTTCTTTCATTTTTTTTTACTACCCCTCCCCTACACTTAAACAACACATTGTCCTTAATGTTTAAGCATGTGGAAGATAAGTACTGAGTTTTTTTTCTCTTTTTTTTATAAACACAATAGAACTCACTTTCATTACTCATAACACCACCCAACCTTGTTTAACTTCCCAAAACCATACATAGCTCAAAATGTAATCGTGAATGATCTACATGCTCATAGGTAAGGGATAAACTGTTTGGGAAAAAAAATCATTTGGGGTAGGAAATCTTTTAGTGAGTTAACAAGGAAAAAGGCTTAAAGAGGCTCAGAGGAGTAACTAGGTATCAATTTCAGTCAAGGTTGGCTATGAAAGCTCAAACAGTCTAAAGATGGCCTAAATCATTTCCCTAATGTTGCGTAGTCTAGGATTTCACCTCGAGTGACCATCAAACAAGTTCTAGAATTCATTGAAATCTGAAAAAACACTTAAATTGCATAAACCTTCTCTAAGTAAACAAATAACTCTGTGATAATGGCCCAGTGCTCAATGTTGTGCAAGGAATCAAAGGCAAAGCAAAAACCAATAAACATTTTAAGCACGCAAATCTATGCATCATTTATCATTTTTCAAGAGTTATTCTCAATTCAATCATTGCCTTATCATCGACCCACAAAATGCAAGAAAAGAGATACGTGGCATTGTTAGACCTGAGTCAAGATTGTATATTTCAACAATCCTCAGGACCAGTAGCCCGCAGACTTAAGGTTTCTAGTCTATATACCTTTATTATGAATGAACAAAACAAGAAACAAGACACTTCAAACAATAGTAAATAAACAAACTACAAATTTATTTAGGTAGAATGCGTTTCAAGGGTTAAAGAAACCCTATATTCTATCATTCTCAAGTTTTTCCATAATTTTTTTTGAAACGGACCCGATAGAGACCAAAAAAAAAAGAAAAACACAAATAACATTACATAAAACTAAACTTACTAATAAAATAACAAAATCCAACAGTCAGTAAACAAAAACAAGTTAGCTAGAATGGGTCTAAAAAGTTTAAAAGTTAGCCTCCTTATTCAGTCATTATGGATTGAAGAGATCCAGATTGCGTTTCAAGAGAACTTTAACTTTTTAAGCCACCACTCTAAAAGGCAAGATTAGAAAATATTATTACCTGGGGCAAAAGTTAAAAGAAATAACCTGAAAATTCTCGAAAAAAATAACCTAAAATAAATCTCAAATAAACACAATAAAAAGAAAGCAAACAAAAGTGAAGCAAACCAGCATATAAAGATTACAGGTGGAGTGTCAAATCCAGTTTACGTCTTTTGCTGCCTTCTACAAACCAATCTATCCAAGCTGGATCAGGCGAATGGACGAAATTTTATAGTTTGTCAATCAACTCCTCTGCAGTTAAAGCTGTAACCAGGATTTGCCTCGCCGACTGTGAGATGGAAGTTTTGTTCTACAACTTGATCAAGAAAAGACAACAAACCGCCAAAAAAATTATTGACATTTAACAAGCCAATGGGTTTTCGGTGGATGTTTAGCTTTGCCCAAGAGGTGATTTGAAATATTTCCTCTAATGTACCATAACCACTGGGTAAAGCTATAAATGCATAAGAGTTAAAAAGCATATGTGCAATACACTCATGCATGCTCGATAACTGTAACTCTTCCCCCATTGTGTTGCCTATGATATGTCGTATAGTTAATGTTTTCGGGATAATGCCGAGAACTTGGCTCCCTCCTAAGGTTGCAGCTGTTGACACACACCATTAAACCAAGGCTACCCCCTCCATAAACAAAATAAATACGCCTTTCAGCTAATACCCTGCCAAGATCAAGAGCTGCTGCTGTAAACTCTCCATCTTTACCAAATTGAGATCCACAAAATACACATATATTTTGGAATCGTCGAATTGGTGTTTTCTCCATTTCTACATGTGCCCTAACCTTGTGTAACACAATGATGCACGTTAAGTGTTTTGTTTTTGAAGGGCAAAAGAGGTTATAATGATGACATTTGAAAAAATGGAGAATGGATGGATGCACACATAATACTCTCAGATTTGACACATGCGGACATAATTCCGGTGGGGGTTGCTCAAAGAATATTTATCGCCCCAAGATTTGAAAAATTGAGATATGCTTTCGGCGGGGGTTGACAAAACCTCCACACATGTCTCCCACTTGTGTTTATGTCATGGGTAGTCATATGGTCTGTCAAAAAGGAGAACTTGAAATTAAAACAAACAAAATCAACAAACAACAACACAAAGACAACACTAATAATCAAATTAAATAAAACAAGAAAAATAAATTTCAACAATAATAACACACATTCAAATATACAAGTAGTTGTTATTGTGGCTCACATCTTCCTCTGGTTTTTAGTCCAGTAACGCTGAAACCCCTTCTATGAGTCGGGGATTTGCTTCCCATCCAATTTTCTTATAAACTGGCTAAAAAGGTCTTTTTTAGTAAGATTCCCTAGACTATAACACTGCAGTTTATCACGAAATTGTGTCCATAGATTAAGCAATTCACAGTGAACAAGTCCACAAGAATATGACTCAAGAGTTAGTAAAATATTATCCAGAGACTCATTACTCAGACCATTCTTAATGAACGAAAGTTTATCTTCTCTATTCCTGGACACAAAACCTAATAACTGACAACTCTGGTTATAATTTCATCTAGCACATTTATAACATACCTGTAACCTCTTTGCCCTTCCCTCTTGGCGTAGTAGCTCTTCCCTAGACCAAGCATGTATGCTGTGAGATTAATATCAGGCTCACCAGACAATCTTACCTTGGGTTCGATAAGCCATCGGATATCCACAGGCATTTTTAGGAGTATCAACATCCAAAGTCTAGTCATCCGTACTTTATACATTTTGAACTATACATTTTGAGGAAGTGAAGGGAAATATTTACAAAGCTTTGACAAAAAGATATCGATATCCATTGAAGAGGAGAAAAAGGAAGATATTATCGATAATGCGTTTGAGTCTGTTCTTCTCCAAGATATGCACGCTTCAAACCTTCGGTAATGGCTTCAGTTCTCGTGTGGGTGTTTCCTCGAGCTGTTGCACAAATGAGCGCAAAGCACGGAATAAACAAATTAAACAAAACGAAAAAAGAAGAAAAGATAATAAAGACACATAAAAGAAATAACAACATAATAGCAAACAAAAGTAAAAAACAAACAACAAAACAAATGAGACAGATGGCAAAGAGAGATAAAACCTGATCAATTATGATGGATAAAGCCCGCAAAAGGAATCTCCTTGAGATACAAAAATTGATCATTACTACCTTCTTTTATTCTTCTTTTTTTATTATTACTAATTTTTTTATTTTCAAAAACAGTGGATTGCCTCCCAATAAGCGATTGGTTTAACGTCCTCAGCCTGACGTTACCTGCCCTCACCCATCAAGATAAGTTCGCTCATAAAGAGGTACCTCCTCGATGTCCTGCATCACTAAATTTTCATAATAAGGCTTCAACCTATGTCCATTCACCTTGAAAACTTTGTCAGTTTTTAAGCTCTTGATTTCCGCTACACCATGAGAAAAGACATCAATAATAACAAATGGTCCAATCCATTAAGAACATAATTTATCGAGAAATAACTTGAGGCGAGAATGAAATAAAATGACTTTCTATCCTACTTTAAAATTCTTCCGGGAGATCATCTTATCATGAAATGCCTTAGTTCTCTCCTTGTAAATTTTTTAATTCTCATAGGCATCATTTCTAAGTTCTTCCAATTCTTGC
>SNVD02001685.1:0-15303 GCA_013180625.2 Boswellia sacra | reverse complement strand
AAACAACAACTCGATTAGAAAATCAATCCCCGCAACGGCGCCAAAAACTTGATGCGTTCGAAACTAGCAAGTATACTAGTCGCACAAGTAATAAAGTGATAATTAAGATATCGTTCCCACGAGGATTGATTCTAATTGAATTTGTTATTTCCAGCAACAATAAACTAAACAGGGGGGGATTTTTTTTTGAATGCTTTACTAAATGAAATAAGAATGCAAGTAAAGAATAACAAAACAGAAAGTAAATTTGAATGAAAAATCATGGGAGAAAGCTGGTTAAGGGATCCTTCTCTACCACAAGATATGGATTTGCGAATTAATTGTAGAATTGTCATCTAATTACAGCATTGAAGTTATAAACCGTAGATAATAACAAGCTCTATTACCCCAATCTTTCCTTACTTTGTTGTTAAATAAAACAAGCTCTTTATTTAATCTCTATCCATTAAACAACCTAGAACAAGCTCTCTGAGTTTTAATTCAATGGATGCATTATGATAAGAAAGATAGGTTGATCTAAGCAATAAACACACAAGCTCGGATTATTTAACTTAGGTTATATTCTCCAATTGTAATCTCTGATCACAATTTTGCTACTAATGATTAGAAATTTAAGACAATTACGGATCAATATTTCTAGTCTAGCAATAAATCACAACCAGATTATATTCAGTTGGCCACTCAAATACAATCAGCAAGCAATCATCAGCATTAACTATGGGAGAATACAAGCAACTTCAATTAGAGAATTGGATAACAATTCCTTACACAATCAACTTGCAAAAACCATATCAGGGGCTTTGAAATCACCCTCAACCAATTCAGATTCAGTTACACATGTTTAAGAACGTGGTAAATACAATACAACATGGAGACATTCCAGAAAATGAAAGGGAAGGAAAAACTTAGCAAATTTGATGTAATTCTCTTTGGATTGTAGTTCTTCCTCTTTCCAAGCTTCCTTTCTCCTTCAAGAACTCCAAGAGATGAAAAAATTCCAGAGCTGAAGCCTCCACCACGTTCTCCCCTCTTCAAGTTATGAAAATAAAACCCTAAAATGTGTTTTAATACTCTGCTACAGTAACCTGCTACAGTGTCCCGTATTATACATGCTACAGTGATTTGTGGAATTACATTTCTATACTTCTCACACTGTTTTGATTACAACTTTGGGTACACTGAATGGATTTATAAACCGTAAATTTCTCCAGAAAATAGACTTCGAGAGCTTTCCAACGGTATATAACATGTCATCGGGTTCATTGTATATCAATACAATTAGATCCGAGAAGATCACTGACTAGCAGAGGTGAAAATGAAGGGTTTTACTCCATTTTTGTGCAAGTTGCTCCAAAACTCATACAAACATCAAAACCACACAAAAACATAAAAATACCAAGGAATATAGCAAAGAAACATGGACGAATTGATATAAAGTAATACATAAATAGACACCTATCAAATTCCCCCACACTTAGACTTTGCTAGTCCTCGAGCAACTAAAATGATACGAAACAAAACTAAACCGAAACAGAGTCAAAGAAAAATTAAAACACACACAAATGCTTCAACTTGCAAATAGGCCTCAAAGATTGTACTTATTATAACCCAAGGAAAACTTCAAAATAATGCACTTGATCAAGAATTTTATCTCAAAGATTAGTTTCGCTTCACTTCAACTCCTCAAGTGTGTGTGTGTAGAGCCATTCTCACCTAATCACTTGTAGCCCGGATGAGTTTATGCATAAAAATGAATCATATTTAATATTGAAGATGTGTGTATAAATGAACTCCATAGGCCTGCTTTTCAAGTCACTCTCCACTAATTGTAGACATGCACAACACCAAGGATCAAGTAGGACTTTATTAAGCTTGTAACGTTTGGCTTGGGTGAAGGTATGATAAAGGATAATAATTTGGCTCAAATCACCCGTAAACACATAAATCATTCAAGACTATGTAGAGCTTAACCCTATAACACAATTTCATCTCAATTCACTAGGTTACTCCCCCAAACTTATTTAGAACACTCAATCTTTTTTTTTTCTATAGAAAACAAAAGAAAACTATACCTTCATGATGCGTTCGAAACTAGCAAGTATACTAGTCGCACAAGTAATAAAGTGATAAGTAAGATATCGTTCCCACGAGGATTGATTCTAATTGAATTTGTTATTTCCAGCAACAATAAACTAAACAGGGGGGGATTTTTGTTGAATGCTTTACTAAATGAAATAAGAATGCAAGTAAAGAATAACAAAACAGAAAATAAATTTGAATGAAAAATCAATGGGAGAAAGCTGGTTAAGGGATCCTTCTCTACCACAAGATATGGATTTGCGAATTAACCGTAGAATTGTCATCCAATTACAGCATTGAAGGTATCAACCGTAGATAACAACAAGCTCTGTTATCCCAATCTTTCCTTACTTTGTTGTTAAATAAAATAGGCTCTTTACTTAATCTCTATCCATTAAACAACCTAGAACAAGCTCTCTAAATTTAATTCAATGGATGCATTACGAAAGAAAGATAGGTTGATCTAAGCAATAAACACACAAGCTCGGATTATTTAACTTAGGTTATATTCTCCAATTGTAATCTCTGATCACAATTTTGCTACTAATGATTAGAAATTCAAGACAATTACGGATCAAGATTTCTAGTCTAGCAATAAATCACAACCAGATTATATTCAGTTGGCCACTCAAAAACAATCAGCAAGCAATCATAAGCATTAAATATGGGAGAATACAAGCAACTTCAATTAGAGAATTGGATAACAATTCCTTACACAATCAACTTACAAAACCATATCAGGGGCTTTGAAATCACCCTCAACCAATTCAGATTCAGTTACACATGTTTAAGAACGTGGTAATACAATACAACATGGAGACATTCCAGAAAATGAAAGGGAAGGGAAAAACTTAGCAAATTTGATGTAATTCTCTTTGGATTTGTAGTTCTTCCTCTTTCCAAGCTTCCTTTCTCCTTCAAGAACTCCAAGAGATGAAAGAATTCCAGAGCTTCAGCCTCCACCACGTTCTCCCCTCTTCAAGTTATGAAAAAAAAACCCTAAAATGTGTTTAAATACTCTGCTACAGTGACTTACTACAGTGCCCCGTATTATACATGCTACAGTGACTTGTGGAATTATATTTCGATACATCTCACACTGTTTTGATTACAACTTTTGGTACACTGAATGGATTTATAAACCGTAAATTTCTCCAGAAAATAGACTTCGAGAGCTTTCCAACGGTATATCACATGTCATCGGGTTCATTGTATATCAATACAATTAAATCCGAGAAGATCACTGACTAGCAGAGGTGAAAATGAAGGGTTTACTCCATTTTTGTGCAAGTTGCTCCAAAACTCCTACAAACATCAAAACCACACAAAAACATAAAAATACCAAGGAATATAGCAAAGAAACATGGACGAATTGATATAAAAGTAATATATAAATAGACACCTATCAAATTCCCCCACACTTAGACTTTGCTAGTCCTCGAGCAACTAAATGATACGAAACAAAACTAAACCGAAACAGAATCAGAGAAAAATTAAAACACACCAATGCTTCAACTTGCAAATAGGCCTCAAAGATTGTACTTAATTATAACCCAAGGATTGCTTCAAAATAATGCACTTGATCAAGAATTTTATCTCAAAAATTAGTTTCGCTTCACTTCAATTCCTCAAGTATGTGTGTGTAGAGCCATTCTCACTAATCACTTGTAACCCGGATGAGTTTATGCATAAAAATGAATCATATTTAATATTGAAGATGTGTGTATAAATGAACTCCATAGGCTTGCTTTTCAAGTCACTCTCCACTAATGTAGACATGCACACCACCCAGGATCAAGTAGGACTTTATTAAGCTTGTAACGTTTGGCTTGGGTGAAGGTATGATAAAGGATAATAATTAGGCTCAAATCACCCACAAACACATAAAATCATTCAATATTATGTGGAGCTCAAGCCCATGATATAAAAAATTCATTCTTATTCATCAAATGACTCTCCCAAACTTATTCAGAACACTCGAACTCTCTTTTTTTTTTCTTTTTTCTTTTTTCCTTTTTTTCTTTTTTTTTTTTGTAGAAAGCAAAAGAAACTACACCCCCACACTTTGTTGTTTTATTCTTTTTAAGAACGCCCAAGGGTATAGAACTCTTGTTTTTCTTTTTTTTCTTTTTTTTAAACTGCAATTCCACTCCCCCACACTTAAACAATACATTGTCCTCGATGTTTAAGTACGTGGAAGATAAGTACAGATTTTTTTCTCTTTTTTTTTTTTTTTACAAACATAATAAAACTCACTTGCATTGCTCATGGCATAATCCAACCTCCTCTAACTTCCCAAAATCAGAACATAGCTCAAAATATAATTGCGAATGATTTACATGCTCATAGGTAAGGGATAAACTGTTTGGAACAAATTCATTTGAGGTTAGGAAATCTTTTAGTGAGTTAACAAAGAAAAAGGCTTACAGAGGCTCAAAGGGGTAACTAACGATCAATTTTAGTCAAGGTTGGCTATTAAGGCTCAAACGGTCCAAGATGGCCTAAATCATTTCCCCAATGTTGCACAGTCTAGGATTTCGCCTCGAGTGACCATCAAACAAGTTCTAGAATTCATTGAAATCTGGAGAAACACTTAATTACATAAACTTTCTCTAAGTGAACAAATAACTCAGTGATAATAGCTCAGTGCTCAATGTTGCGCAAGGAATCAAAAGCAAAGCGAAAACCAATAAACATTTCAAGCACACAGATCCATGCATCATTTATCATTTTCCAAGAGTTATTCTTAATTCAATCATTGCCTTATCATTGGCCTATAAAATGCAAGAGAAGAGGTACGTGGCATTGTTACACCTGAGTCAAGATTGTATATTTCAACAATCCTTAGGACCAGTAGCCCGCAGACTTAAGGTTTCCAGCCTATATACCTTTATTATGAAAGAACAAAACAAGACACTTCAAACAATATGAAATAAACAAACTACAGATTTATTTAGAGAGAATGCGTTTCAAGAGTTAAAGAAACCCCATATTCTGCCATTCTCAGGTTTTTTCACAATTTTTTTTTTTGAATCGAAACTGATAAAGATAAAAACACATAACAACTCTAAATTACGCAAAACTAAACTCACTCATAAATAACAAAGTTCAACAAGTCAGCAAACAAAAACAAGTTAGTTAGAATGGGTCTACAAAGTTTAGAAGTTAGCCTCCTTATTCAGCCATTATGGATTGAAGAGATCCAGAATGCGTTTCAAGAGAACTTGAACTTTTTAAGCCACCACTCTAAAAACCGAGATTAGAAAATATTACCTGGGACGAAAGAAATAACCTGAAAAAGCTCAAAAGAAACGACATGAAAAATCTCAAATAAACACACTAAAAAGAAAGCAAACAAAAACGAAGCAAACCAGCAAATAGAGATTACAGATGGAGGGTTAAATCCAATTGACGCCTTTTGTTGCCTTCTCCAAACCAATTTATCCGAGCCATTGTTGGATCAGGTGAATAGACGAATTCTTGTAGTTTGTCAATTAACTCCCCTGCAGTTGAAGCTGTAATTTGATTTTTCTTTTCTTTTTTTTATTTTTCAAAAACATTGGGTTGCCTCCCAATAAGCGCTTGGTTTAACGTCCTCAGCCCGACGTTGGTTCCATCATGGGAGGATCCAATTTCTGTTGTGCTTCTCTAATGGATTTCTGGATTTCTCTAATGGGCTTGGATCCCTCTTCTAACAAGATACGGTCAATGCATATGGATGGGCCTTGGATTTCAACAATTGTCCACTCAATAGCTATTTTGTGATCTGTAAGTATTCGGACGAGTTTATCTTCTTGTATTCGTGCAAGGCCCATTTCCATTGTAACTCGCAAAGTATCATTCTCACCCAAGAATCCATAATTCAAATGATCTGGAAGTGACTTAAGCTCCAAGGTATTGGCTTTCATCACAGAAGGAAGAAGTTTCTCATTAGAAAAAGGCAATTCAATGTACGAAACATCATACCTATTTGTGGTGATCGCTATAGTCTCATCCAAGCTTGTCACAGCTTCCTCCACTTCTTTAGACACTTGTATCAGCTTTCTTGGTTCATTGAAACTTTCTATCCTTTTGTGTTCACTAATAGCAACATCCACTCCATTCTTGCGAGTTAACTCAAAACATTGTTGTGGCAATAATCAATAACGTCAACTGCAAAAACAGAATGCAAGTCAGTAGAGTACCCTCCATTTCCTCAAAAATATTAAAACTACACATTGCCGATCAAACTCTCTATGGTCAAAGTGCCATAATGAACATCAATCTTGATTCTAGCAGTTTTCGAGAATGGCCTCCCTAAAAGAATCGGTGTTGGATTAGGAGATGTCTCATCCTCTTTTTTAAGGACATAGAAGTTTGCTGGGAAAACCAATTGATTCACCTGCACAAGCACATCTTCCACAACTCTTTTGGGATATGCATTAAAATGATCAGCAAGTTGAATGGTAATACCGGGATATGCAAAAGATCCAAGATTTAAAGAAGCATAAATAAATGGCATGACATTAATAGCTGCTCCTAAATCTAACATAGCTCTTTCAAACTTGGTTTTACCAATGGTGCATGGAATGGTGACCGTACCTGGATCTTTGCACTTTGGAGGAATTTTCCTTTGCAATACAGCTGAAACTTCTTCCCCCACACTTACTTTCTCATTTCTTTTTAACTTTCTTTTGCTGGTGCATAACTCCTTGAGACATTTTGTATAATGAGGTACTTGCTCCATAGCATCCAGAAGTGGTATATTTACCTCAATTTTGTGAGAAGTTTCCAGGATTTCTTGTTCTTGTTCCTCCTTCGTTTTTGCAAATCTACTAGAAAAAAGTGGAGGAGAAACATATGAAGGAATGGGAGTTATAGGATTTACCTGAGAAGTCAGTGTTTTGTTCATGGTGGAAGTGGTGTCATCTCCTTCATCAGTTTGTGATTTCTTTGGCAGGACATCCAATTGCTCTTCATTTTGCAAAGTTATCGCACAAGAATTCTCTCTTGGATTGATCATCGTTTGACAAGATAATTCTTCTGAGCCTTGGCCCTCGAATTTGCTCATGCTAGTGGCCAATTGTCACATTTGATTTGCCAGGTTTTTGATACTTGCCCCAGTTTCCTGCTGGAATTGTATTGTGTTAGTGGCAAGTGCATTAACAATGTCCTGGAGAGACATACCTGAGTTTTGCGAAGCTGGTTGCGGTGCTGGATGTGGCATTGGTGGTGGTTGCATTTGAAATGGTTGCTGCACTCTAGGTTGATTGAAACTTTGTGGCCGATTTCGTATCACAATTGGAGTGATTGGTTGATGATTCCAGTAAATAAAATTATGTTGATCTTCCCATCCAGCATTGTAAGTGCTAGAGAAAGGATCACACCATTGCCTCGTTTGTCCTGGAAATCCACCCATGGCATTGGCTTGTTCCATATATTCTTCTTGTAAAGTTGGCTACATGTCGATTGGATGCTCCATCGTAGAATATATCCCACATTCATAAGATTTTTGCATATCTCCTACAGCCATGTTTTCCACAAGTGAGGTTAGCTCAGAAAGTTGTTGTTCAATGTTCGGAGTGCTTACCTCATTTACTCTCCATGGTACTTGTGGCTCAAATCCGCTACTGAATTGATAGAAGTTTACTGCCATGTTGTCTAAACACAAACAATCAGAAAAGAAAACAAAGAAAATATGAATCAACAATGAAAACAAAATAACAAATCGATTAGAAAATCAATCCCCGGCAACGGCGCCAAAAACTTGATGCGTTCGAAACTAGCAAGTATACTAGTCACACAAGTAATAAAGTGATAAGTAAGATATCGTTCCCACGAGGATTGATTCTCATTGAATTTGTTATTTCCAGCAACAATTAACTAAATGGGGGGTTTTGTTGGTTGATTAACTAGATAAAAAACTGAATACGACGGTAATTAATGAATAACACAATGCAAACTTGATTGAAATGGGAATTAATCAATGATAGAAATCTGGTCAAGGGATCATTCTCCACCACAAGATATGGATTTGCGAATTAATCACAGAATTGTCATCCAATTACACCATTGAAATTATCAACCGTAGATAACAACAAGCTCTGTTATCCCAATCTTTCCTTACTTTGTTGTTAAATAAAACAAGCTTTTTATTTAATCTCTATCCATTAAACAACCTAGAACAAGCTCTCTGAGTTTAATTCAATGGATGCATTATGATAAGAAAGATAGGTTGATCTAAGCAATAAACACACAAGCTCGGATTATTTAACTTAGGTATATTCTCCAATTGTAATCTCTGATCACAATTTTGCTACTAATGATTAGAAATTCAAGACAATTACGGATCAAGATTTCTAGTCTAGCAATAAATCACAACCAGATTATATTCAGTTGGCCACTCAAATACAATCAGCAAGCAATCATAAGCATTAAATATGGGAGAATACAAGCAACTTCAATTACAGAATTGGATAACAATTCCTTACACAATCAACTTGATACCGGATCTTCGAGATATGGCTCTGATACCAATATGATACCAGATCTTCGAGATATGGCTCTGATATCAATATGATACCGGGCTGCTGGATTATAATAGATGAGGATAGGATCTTCAAGTTGGTTATCAACTCAAACAATGGCTGGAAACAAATAAAATGGAAACCTAACAAACACTCTTTGAAAGGGATAAACAAGCTCACACCAAAGTAAACACCAATGTGGATACAGAAAATTCACCACCCAAGGATGTAAACCAAGGATACAGGGCTTAAAATAACTCACCACTCTATGGAATCCACCAAGAGATACAGAGTTAAGGAGAAATCAGTATAAACACTGAAATTTCACTCAAATTCGAATTCAAAACTTCATGCCTTGAACACACAAAACTTTTGACTTAAATAAAACTTGGAACAACCCTCAAGCATAGGTAAAGAACAATAATTAGATGTGTTCAAACAATTACGGCTCTCTTCAAACTAATACAATTGACCAACTCAATTATTGACTAAGACTCATAAGTAAAACAAATTAGGGAATAAAAAGCACAACCAACTAAGCTAGAAATTCAAAATTCCAACAAACTAAGCAATCAAATTCAAATTCTAGAGTAGACTTTAATGCACCATTAACTATGAACCAGCTGTGAAGAGCTAGTCATAGATTCTTTTTTACTGCCAGACAACTCCAAAATGACACATTGACAAATGTGTTAG
The DNA here is from genome assembly GCA_013180625.2 of Boswellia sacra. NCBI lineage: Eukaryota > Viridiplantae > Streptophyta > Magnoliopsida > Sapindales > Burseraceae > Boswellia > Boswellia sacra. Next base: position 6,022 of record SNVD02001685.1, on the reverse strand, counting down.
AAAGCTGACTCAAGATCTTTTACAGCCATTAATCTTGACAATTAATTCTCTACACAGCAATATCAATTCTTTTACGAAATTACCCCTCATTCTGGTTCATGTGCACTCTTAACCATTGTAATAATTTGCACCCCTTGATGATCTATCATGAATCCCATGGATTGCAACACTCCTGTGTCAAGCTCCCCTGGTTGAGAAAGACTCGACCTCGAGTCTTCGTTGTTGTTTTCACCAAGATAAGGACTAAGGTAGAGACATTGAATGTGTTGGAAACACCATAATGCTCAGGTAGCTCAACTTTGTAAGCATTCTCTCCAATGCATTGTAAGACTTTGAATGGTCCATCAGCTCTAGGCTTCAACTTGGCATATTTGCCTGGAGGAAACCTTTCCTTTCTAAGGTGTATCCACACTAGATCTCCTTCTTTGAACTCAGCATACTTCCGATGTTTGTTTGCTGCAGTTTTATACTTCTCATTTTCCTTCAAAATCTTCTCTCGAACTTGTTCATGTAGTTTCTTGATGTTCTTAGCTCTCTCCTCGGCATCACTGCTAAATTGAGTTTTGAAAGGAATAGGAGCTAAATCCAAAGGACTTATTGGATTCTTACCATAAACAACCTCAAAAGGACTATGACCAGTGGTTTGACTTGATGATCTGTTGTAAGCAAACTCAACTTGAGGTAAAACAAGATCCCATTGCCGTAAAATCTTACCAACATAACTCCTCAGAAGATTTCCCAAGCTTCTGTTGATAACTTCAGTTTGTCCATCTGTTTGGGGATGATGAGATGAACTAAAGTTAAGTGTAGTCCCCAGCTTTCTCCAAAGTGTACGCCAAAAATGAGATAAGAACTTTGGATCATGATCTGAGACTATGGCCTTAGGAATGCCATGCAGTTTCACAATCTCCTTGAAGTACAAATCGGCCACATGAGTCGCATCATTTGTCTTGTTACAGGGGACAAAATGAGCCATTTTAGAAAATCGGTCAACCACCACCATGATTGAATCTTTGTTTCGCTGTGTTCTAGGCAATGCCACCACAAAATCCAAGCTAACATCTTCCCATGGATCATTAGGAACAGGTAATGGAGTGTACAAACCAGTGTTCTGCCCATGACTTTTTGCCACGTGACAAATTGTACACCTCTTCACGTGCTTCATCACATCCCTTTCCATCTTCGGCCAATAGAAGTTTTCCTTCACAATAGCAATAGTTTTTTCTCTCCCAAAATGATCGCTAATGCCACTGCCATGTACTTCATTAATGATTAATTCTCTTAAGGAACATTGAGGAATACACAATTGGTTTGCCTTGTTTAGATAACCATCCTGCAAAACAAATTGGTTAGATGAAAACTCATTACAGTTACTCCATATTTTGCCGAAATCTGATCATCCTTGTAAAGCTCTTTTAAGACCTCAAACCCAACAACATTCACTTGTATAGAGGTCAGCAAAGAATGTCTTTGGCTTAAGGCATCAGCCACCACATTTTGAACTCCAGATTTATGCTTGATGGTAAAGTTGAAAGCTTGAAGAAACTCTACCCATCGAGCATGTTGAACATTAAGCTTCTGTTGGCTATTGATGAACTTCAAAGCTTCATGGTCAGAATATAGAACAAACGGTTTTGGCAAGAGATACTGACTCCAATGCTTCAAAGCTCGACAAATAGCATAAAACTCTTTGTCATAAGTCGAGTACTTTTTGCGAGATGCATTCAATTTTTCACTAAAGAAAGCAATTGGTCTGCGTTCTTGGCTAATAACAGCATCAATACCAATATTGGAAGCATCACATTCAACTTCAAAAACCTTGCTGAGATTTGGAAGTGATAAGATAGAAGCTTCTATCATCTTCTTTTTAGGCACCAAAAGAGCTGGTACAGCACAAGGACTCATGCTATCCCTCACTAACTCTTTAGTGATAAGCTCATTAACCTGCCATTGAAATTCTTCATGTTCTGTAGGACTCATTCGATAGGCTGATTTATTTGGCAACACAGCACCTGGAACAAGATCAATGCAATGTTGTATGTCTCTCATTGGAGGAAGGCCTGGTGGTATCTCATTTGGTATAACATCATGATATTTTTCAAGAAGATAGTTCATCTTCGGAGGCGGTTCATTACTAACTTCATTTTCTTCTAACAACAAGAACACATAAATTTCACTTCCCTTCTCCAACTCTCTTCCACATTCTGTTTGGGTAAGCATAGCATTTCCCTCCCCTTTAGTAGGTTTAGGAACACATTCTAACTTCGAAGGACCAAAATAACTTTGACCCCATCTTTAAAGAATGTATAAGTATTCCCATAGATATCATGCATTACTTTCCTATCATACTGCCATGGTCTACCAAGAAGTAAATGACAAGCATCCATAGGAACATCATCACACCATATTTCATCTTTATACTTCTTGCCAATAGAAAATGAAACAAGGCAGCATTTGTTTACCTTGATCTCGTTATCTTTTTGAAGCCATGAAATCTTGTAAGGTTGATGATGCTTCTCTGTCTGAAGGCCAAGTTTATCAATCAGCTCCGTAGACAGCACATTTTCAAAGCTGCAACCATCAATAATAAAGTTGCACACCTTGCCATGAGAAGAACATCTGCTATGGAAGATATTTCTGCGAAGCCAATCATCTTCTCGTTCTTGCGCAATACTCAAACTCCTTTGAATAATAAAGAGAGAATCACCTCGATTTGTATAAGTGATTTCTTCTTCATCAACAAATTCTGGATTATCGAAATTGATCAAGGCATCTATCTCGATCTCTTCATCACTTTCGTAAAAGTCATCAAATATTGGTGGTTTTCCATGATCCTCAAAGAAGTCATGGTCTGCTTCATCATTCTCCACCGATTCATCTTTATTAGCAGCATCATTATCATCATAATTGCCCAGAGGAATTTGATCTTCTACTTCTCCATGCATTCCACCTGCGAATTCTTTATTTTCCAGAATTACTAAATGTTGCTAGAGTTGTTGGAGCTGCTGCATAAGATCTTCAACGATAAAACGTTTTTAGACTTGCTGAAGTTGCCGCCTGAGATCTTCAATGATCAAATCTCGTTCATCTCTTTGAGAAGGAGGCAATTGGGCAGTAGAAGCAGCCTTGTGAGTACAACCAGCCATTGAACCAAAAGCTCTGATACCAATCTGATACCGGATCTTCGAGATATGGCTCTGATACCAATATGATACCGGATCTTCGAGATATGGCTCTGATATCAATATGATACCGGGCTGCTGGATTATAATAGATGAGGATAGGATCTTCAAGTTGGTTATCAACTCAACCAATGGCTGGAACAAATAAAATGGAACCTAACAAACACTCTTTGAAAGGGATAACAAGCTCACCACCAAAGTAAACACCAATGGGATACAGAAAATTCACCACCCAAGGATGTAAACCAAGGATACAGGGCTCAAACTAATTCACCACTCTATGGAATCCACCAAGAGATACAGAGTTATGGAGAAATCAGTATAAACACTGAAATTTCACTCAAATTCGAATTCAAAACTTCACTGCCTTGAACACACAACTTTGGGACTTTAAATAACTTGGAACAACCCTCCAAGCATAGGTAAAAGACAATAATTAGATGTGTTCAACAATTACAGCTCAACTAATACATTGACAACTCAATTATTGACTAAGACTCATAAGTAAAACACATTAGGTAATAAAAGCACAACCAACTAAGCTAGAAATTCAAATTCCAACCAATTAAGCAATCAAATTCAAATTCTAGAGTAGACTTTAATGCACCATTAACTATGAACCAGCTGTGAAGAGATAGTCATAGATTCCTGCAGACAACTCCAAATGACACATTGACAAATGTGTTAGAAAGCTGACTTCAAGATCTTTTATAGCCATAAATCTTGCCAATTAATTCTCTGCACAGTAATATCAATTCTTTTACGAAATTATCCCTCATTCTGGTTCATGTGCACTCTTGACCATTGTAATAATTTGCACCCCTTGATGATCTATCATGAATCCCATGGATTGCAACACTCCTGTGTCACAACTTACAAAAACCATATCAGGGGCTTTGAAATCACCCTCAACCAATTCAGATTCAGTTACACATGTTTAAGAACGTGGTAAATACAATACAAGATGGAGACATTCCAGAAAATGAAAGGGAAGGGAAAAACTTAGCAAATTTGATGTAATTCTCTTGGATTGTAGTTCTTCCTCTTTCCAAGCTTCCTTTCTCCTTCAAGAACTCCAAGAGATGAAAGAATTCCAGAGCTGAAGCCTCCACCACGTTCTCCCCTCTTCAAGTTATCAAAATAAAACCCTAAAATGTGTTTAAATACTCTGCTACAGTGATTGCTACAGTGCCCCGTATTATACATGCTACAGTGACTTGTGGAATTATATTTCTATACATCTCACACTGTTTTGATTACAACTTTTGGTACACTGAATGGATTTATAAACCGTAAATTTCTCCAGAAAATAGACTTCGAGAGCTTTCCAACTGTATATAATACGTCATCGGGTTCATTGTATATCAATACAATTAAATTCGAGAATATGGTGGACTAGCAGAGGTGAAAATGAAGGGTTTTACTCCATTTTTGTGCAAGTTGCTCCAAAACTCCTACAAACATCAAAACAAACAAAAACATAAAAATACCACGGAATATAGCAAAGAAACATGGACGAATTGATATAAAAGTAATACATAAATAGACACCTATCACGTAAACCTATAGCTGTAAGAAGATATCGTAGGCAACACAATCGGGGAAGAGTTTTACAGGTCTCTAGTATGCATTGGGCGTATTGCACATATGGTTGTTAAGTACGATGCATTTATAGCTTGCCGGGTGGTTATGGTACATTAAGGAGATATTTCAAATCACCTCTTGGGCACAGCTAAACATCCATCAGAAACCCATTGGTTTGTTAAATGTTAATAAATTTTTTTGATGGTTTGTTTTCCTTTCTTGATCAAGCTGTAGAAAAAAATTTCATCTCACCGTCAGCAAGGCAAATGCTGGTTACAGCTTCAACTACAGGAGAGTTAATTGACATACTACAAGAATTCGTCTATTCACCTGATCCAACAATGGCTCGGATAAATTGGTTTGGAGAAGGCAACAAAAGGCCTCAACTGGATTTAACCCTCCATCTGTAATCTCTATTTGCTGGTTTCTTCATTTTCGTTTGCTTTCTCTTTATTCGTGGTTATTTGAGTTGAGTTTTTTTTTCAGGTGTTCTCAACCCCAGGTAATATTTTCTACTATCGGTTTTTAGAGTGGTGGCTTAAAAAGTTCAAGTTCTCTTGAAACGCATTCTGGATCTCTTCAATCCATAATGGCTGAATAAGGCGGCTAACTTCTAAACTTTTTAGACCCATTCTAACTGACTTGTTTGTGTTTGCTGATTTGTTGGACTTTATTATTTTCTGAGTAAGTTTAGTTTTATGTAATTTAGAGTTGTGTGTTTTTGTTTTTACCAGTTTCGATTCGAAAAAAAAAACATTGTGGAAAAACCTGAGAATGGCAGAATATGGGGTTTTTCTTAACTCTTGAAACGCATTCTCCTGTCTCTTATACACATCTAGATGTGTATAAGAGACAGGTTTGAAGTGTCTTGTTTCTCGGTTTGTTCTTTCATAATAAAGGTATATAAGCTGGAAACCTTAAGTCTGCGGGCTACTGGTCCTAAGGATTGATGAAATATACAATCTTGACTCAGGTGTAACAACGCCACGTACCTCTTTTCTTGCATTTTGTGGGTCGATGATAAGATAATGATTGAATTAAGAATAACTCTTGGAAAATGATAAATTATGCATGGATCTGTGTGCTTGAAATTTTTATTGGTTTTCGCTTTGCTTTTGATTCCTTGCGCAACATTGAGCACTGAGCTATTATCACTGAGTTATTTGTTCACTTAGAGAAAGTTTGTGTAATTTAAATGTTTCTTCAGATTTCAATGAATTCTAGAACTTGTTTGATGGTCACTCGAGGTGAAATCC
>SNVD02001681.1:0-15261 GCA_013180625.2 Boswellia sacra | reverse complement strand
AAAGAGTTGTGGAAGATGTGCTTGTACAGGTGAATCAATCGGTTTTCCCAGCAAACTTCTATGTCCTTGAAATAGAGGATGAGACATCTCCTAATCCAACTCCGATTCTTTTAGGGAGATCATTCTCGAAAACTGTTAGAACCAAGATTGAAGTTAATGATGGCACTCTCATCATAGAGTTTGATGGCAAGGTGATATGTTTCAATATTTTTGAGGCAATGAGGTACTCTAGTGACTTACATTCTGTTTTTGCAATTGACGTTGTTGATTCTTTGCCACAACAATATTTTGAGTTAACTCGCAAGAATGGATTGGATGTAGCTATTGGTGAGCATATAGGGACAGAAAATTCTAATGAGTCAAGAATTTTGATACAAGTGTCCAAAGAAATGGAGGAAGCTGTGGCAAGCTTAGATGAGACCATAGTAATAACCACAAATAGGTATGAGGTTTCGTACATTCAATTTACTTTATCTAATGAGAAACTTCTTCCTTCTGTGATGAAAGCCAATACCTTGGAGCTTAAGTCACTGCCAGATCATTTGAATCATGGATTCTTGGGTAAGAATGATACTTTACCAGTTACAATGGAAATGGGCCTTGCACGAATACAAGAAGAGAAACTCGTCCGAATACTTACAGATCACAAAAATAGCTATTGGGTGGACGATTGCTAACATCCAAGGCCCAGCCATATGCATGCACCAATTCTTGTTGGAAGAAGGATCCAAGCCCACTAGAGAAGCACAGCAGAGATTAGCCCCTCCCATGATGGAACCAACGTCGGGCTGAGGACGTTAAACCAAGCGCTTATTGAGAGGCAACCCAATGTTTTTGCAAAATAAATTAAAAAAAGAAAAGAAAAATAAAATAAGGTAATAATGATCGATTTTTGTGTCTCGAGAAGATTCCTTTCGTAGGCCATCAAATTGATCAGGTTTTATCTCTCTTTGACATCTGTCTTATTTGTTTTTACTTGTTTTTTACTTTTGTTTGTTATTGTGTTGTTATCTCTTTTATGTGTCTTTAGTTTCGTTTCTGCTCTTTTCTTTTCCTTACTTTTGTTTAATTTGATTATTTCATACTTCGAATTCATTTGTGCAACAGCTTGAGAAAACATCCAAAGGGGAGCTGAAACCATTGCCCGAAGGTTTGAAACATGCATATCTGGGAGAAGAACAAACTCAATCGCATTATCGGTAATATCTCTCCTTTTCTTCTCTTCAATGGATGCTGATATCTTTCTATCGAACCTTCGTAAATATTTCCCTTCACTTCCTCAAAATGCTGTGTTTAAAAATTATAAAGTACGGATGACTAGACTTTGGGCATTGATGCTCCTAAATGTGCCTGCTGATATCCGATGGCTTATCGAAGTCAAGGTGAGATTGTCCGGTGAGCCGGACATTAATCTCGCAAAATACATGCCTGGTCTAGGAAAGAGCTACTACGCCAAGAGGCGAAGAGCGAAAAGGTTACAAGTATGTTATAAATGTGCTAGTTGGAATTGTAACCAGCCTTGTCGTTCATTAGGTTTTGCGTCCAGGAATAGAGAAGATAAACTTTCATTTATTAAGAATGGGTTGAGTAATGAGTCTCTGGATAATGTTTTGTTAACTCTCGAGTCACATTCTTGTGGACTTGTTCAGCGTGAATTGCTGAATCTATGGACACAATTTCGTGATGAATTGCAGTGTTATAGTCTAGGGAATCTGACTAAAAACGACCCTGTTTGCCAGTTTATAAGAAAACTGGATGGGAAGTAAATCCCCGACTCATAGAAGGCGTTTTAGCCGTTACTGGACGTAAAACCAGAGGAAGATGTGAGCCACAATCACAACTACTTGTATATTTGAATGTGTGTTGTTGTTGTCAAATTTTTTTTCTTGTTTCCTTTGATCTGATTATCAATGTTGTTTTTGTGTTGTTGTTGTTTGTTGATTTTGTTTGTTTTAATTTCAAGTTTTCTTTTTGACAAACCATATGACTACCCCATGACATAAGTACACGTGGGAGACAAGTGTGGAGGTTTTGTCAACCTCCACCGAAAGTATATCTCTACTTTTTATGCTTCATATGGGAGACAAGTGTGGAGGTTTTGTCAACCTCCACCGAAAGTGTATCTCCATTTTTAATGCTTCACGTGGGAGACAAATGTGGGGGTTTTGTCAACCCCCGCCGAAAGTGTATCTCCATTTTCCATGCTTCACGTGGGAGACAAGTGTGTAGGTTTTGTCAAACCTCGCCGAAAGCATATCTCATTTTTTCAAATCTTGGGCGATAAATCTGCATCGAGCAACTCCCACCGAAATTATGTCCCCATGTGTCAAATTTGAGAGTTTTACGTGTGTATATATCCATGCTGCATATTTTGAAATGTCATGTTATAACCTGTCTTGCACTTGAATCACATAATACCTAACGCACATCATTATCTTGCACAAGTTTAGAGCACTTTTAGAAAAGGAGAAAACACCAATTCGGCGATTCCAAAATATATGCGTATTTTGTGGATCGCAATTTGGTAAAGATGGAGAGTTTACAACAGCAGCTCTTGATCTTGGTAGGACATTAGCTGCGAGGGTATTCATTTGATTTATGGAGGGGGTAGTCTTGGGTTAATGGGGTGTGTGTCAACAGCTGCATCCTTAGGAGGAAGTAAAGTTCTCGGCATTATCCCTAAACCATTAGCTGTACGAGATATCGTAGGCAACACCATGGGGGAAGAGTTACAGGTTTCTAGTATGCATGAGCGTAATGCACATATGGTCATTAAATCTGATGCATTTATAGCTTTGCCCGGTGGTTATGGTACATTAGAGGAGATATTTCAAATCACCTCTTGGGCACAGCTAACCATCCATCGGAAACCCATTGGTTTGTTAAATGTCAATAATTTTTTTGATGGTTTGTTGTCTTTTCTTGATCAAGCAGTAGAAAAAAATTCATCTCACAGTCGGCGAGGCAAATCCTGGTTACAGCTTCAACTGTAGGGGAGTTAATTGACAAATTACAAGAATTCGTCTATTCGCCTGATTCAACAATGGCTCGGATAGATTGGTTTGGAGAAGGCAATAAGAGGCGTAAGCTGGATTTAACGCTCCATCTGTAATCTCTATCTGCTGGTTTGCTTTGTGTTTGTTTTGCTTTCTTTTTATTGTGTTTATTTGAGAGTTTTCATGTTATTTCTTTTGAGCTTTTTCAGGTTATTTCTTTCGCCCTAGGTAATATTTTCTAATCATGGCTTTTAGAGTGGTGGCTTAAAAAGTTTAGTTCCTCTTGTAACGCATTCTGGATCTCTTTAATCCATAATGGTTGAATAAGGAGGCTAACTTCTAAACTTTTTAGACCCATTCTAACTTACTTGTTTTTGTTTGCTGGCTTGTTGAACTTTGTTATTTTATGAGTAAGTTTAGTTTTGTGTAATTTAGAGTTGTTGTGTGTTTTTGTCTATATCAGTTTCGATTCGAAAAAAAAAACATTGTAGAAAAACCTGAGAATGGCAGAATATGGGGTTTCCTTAACTCTTGAAACGCATTCTCTCTAAATAAATCTGTAGTTTGTTTATTTTATGTTGTTTGAAGTGTCGTGTTTCTTGTTTTGTTCTTCATAATAAAGGTATATAGGCTGGAAACCTTAAGTCTGCGGGCTACTGGTCCTAAGGATTGTTGAAATATACAATCTTGACTCAGGTGTAACAACGCCACGTACCTCTTTTCTTGCATTTTGTGGGTCGATGATAAGATAATGATGGTATTAAGAATAACTCTTGGAAAATGATAAATGATGCATGGATCTGTGTGCTTGAAAATGTTTATTGGTTTTCGCTTTGCTTTTGATTCCTTGTGCAACATTGAGCACTGAGCTATTATCACTGAGTTATTTGTTAACTTAGAGAAAGTTTATGTAATTTAAATGTTTCTTCAGATTTCAATGAATTCTAGAACTTGTTTGATGGTCACTCGAGGCGAAATCCTAGACTGTGCAACATTGGGGAAATGATTTAGGCCATCTTTGGACCGTTTGAGCCTTCATAGCCAACCTTGACTGAAATTGATCCCTAGTTACCCCTTTGAGCCTTTGTAAGCATTTTTCTTTGTTAACTCACTAAAGATTTCCTAACCTCAAATGAATTTGTTCCAAACAGTTTATCCCTTACCTATGAGCATGTAGATCATTCATAATTAAAATTTGAGCTATCTTCTGGTTTTGGGAAGTTAGAGGAGGTTGGGATGTGTCATGAGCAATGCAAATGAGTCCTATTGTGTTTGTAAGAAGGAAAAAAAAAAAAAAGAGAAAAAAAATCTGTACTTATCTTCCACGTACTTAAACATTGAGGACAATGTATTTTTTAAGTGTGGGGGAGTGGAATTGCAGTTAAAAAAAAAAAGAAAAAAAAGAAAAAAAAGAAAAAAAAAGAGTTCTATACCCTTGGGCGTTCTTAAAAAGAATGAAACAACAAAGTGTGGGGGTGTAGTTTCTTTTCCTTTCTACAAAAAAAAAAAAGAAAAAAAGAAAAAAAGAAAAAAGAAAAAAAGAGAGTTCGAGTGTTCTGAATAAGTTTAGGAGAGTCATTTGATGAATAAGAATAAATTTTTTATGTCATGGGCTTGAGCTCCACATAATATTGAATGATTTTATGTGTTTGCGGGTGATTTGAGCCTAATTATTATCCTTTATCATACCTTCACCCAAGCCAAACGTTACAAGCTTAATAAAGTCCTACTTGATCTTTGGTGTTGTGCATGTCTACATTAGTGGAGAGTGACTTGAAAAGCAAGCCTATGGAGTTCATTTATACACACATCTTCAATATTAAATATGATTCCTTTTTATGCATAAACTCATCCGGGTTACAAGTGATTAGGTGAGAATGGCTCTACACACACACACTTGAGGAATTGAAGTGAAGCGAAACTAATTTTGAGATAAAATTCTTGATCAAGTGCATTATTTTGAAGTATTCCTTGGGTTATAATTAAGTACAATCTTTGAGGCCTATTTGCAAGTTGAAGCATTTGTGTGGGTTTTAATTTTTCTTTGATTCTGTTTCGGTTTAGTTTTGTTTCGTATCATTTTAGTTGCTCGAGGACTAGCAAAGTCTAAGTGTGGGGGAATTGGATAGGTGTCTATTTATGTATTACTTTTATATCAATTCGTCCATGTTTCTTTGCTATATTCCTTGGTATTTTTATGTTTTTGTGTGGTTTGATGTTTGTAGGAGTTTTGGAGCAACTTGCACAAAAATGGAGTAAAACCCTTCATTTTCACCTCTGCTAGTCAGGGATCTTCTCGGATTTAATTGTATTGATATACAATGAACCCGACGACATGTTATCTACCGTTGGAAAGCTCTCGAAGTCTATTTTCTGGAGAAATTTACGGTTTATAAATCCATTCAGTGTACCAAAAATTGTAATCAAAACAGTGTGAGATGTATAGAAATATAATTCCACAAGCACTGTAGCATGTATAATACGGGGCACTGTAGCAAGTCACTGTAGCAGAGTATTTAAACACCTTTTAGGGTTTTATTTTCATAACTTGAAGAGGGGAGAACGTGGTGGAGGCTGAAGCTCTGGAATTCTTTCATCTCTTGGAGTTCTTGAAGGAGAAAGAAGCTTGGAAAGAGGAAGAACTACAATCCAAAGAGAATTACATCAAATTTGCTAAGTTTTTCCCTTCCCTTTCATTTTCTGGAATGTCTCCATGTTGTATTGTATTACCACGTTCTTAAACATGTGTAACTGAATCTGAATTGGTTGAGGGTGATTTCAAAGCCCATGATATGATTTTTGTGAGTTAATTGTGCAAGAAGTTGTTATCCAATTTTCTAATTGAAGTTGCTTGTATTTTTCCATGTCTAATGCTTATGATTGCTTGCTGGATTGTATTTGGGTGGCCAACTGAATATAATCTGGATATTGTCTATTGCTAGACTAGAAATCTTGATCCGTAATTGTCTTGAATTTCTAATCCTTAGTAGCAAAATTGTGATCAGAGATTGCAATTGGAGATACAACCTAAGTTAAATGATACGAGCTTGTGTGTTTATTGCTTAGATCAACCTATCTTTCTTATCGTAATGCATCCATTGAATTAAATTTAGAGAGCTTGTTCTAGGTTGTTTAATGGATAGAGATTAAATAAAGAGCTGTTTTATTTAACAACAAAGTAAGGAAAGATTGGGATAACAGAGCTTGTTGTTATCTACGGTTGATAATTTCAATACTGTAATTGGATGACAATTCTTTGATTAATTCGCAAATCCATATCTTGTGGTAGAGAAGGGTCCCTTAACCAGATTTTCCTCATTGATCTTTTATTCAAATTAACTTCTGTTTTGTTATTCTTAATTTGCATTCTTATTTCATTTAGTTAATCATTCAACAAAACCCCCCCCATTTAGTTAATTGTGGTTGCAAAATAACAAATTCAATTAGAATCAATCCTCGTGGGAACGATATCTTACTCATCACTTTATTACTTGTGCGACTAGTATACTTGCTAGTTTCGAACGCATCAATCATGAATCCCATGGATTACAACACTCCTGTGTCAAGCTCCCCTGGTTGAGAAAGACTCGACCTCGAGTCTTGATTGTTGTTTTCACCCAGATAAGGACTAAGGTCAGAGATATTAAATGTGTTGGAAACACCATAATGCTCAGGTAGCTCAACTTTGTAAGCATTCTCTCCAATGTGTTATAAAACTTTGAATGGTCCATCAGCTCTAGGCTTCAACTTGGCATATTTGCCTGGAGGAAACCTTTCTTTTCTAAGGTGTATCCACACTAGATCTCCTTCTTTGAACTCAGCATACTTCGATGTTTGTTTGCTGCAGCTTTATACTTCTCATTTTGCTTCAAAATCTTCTCTCGAACTTGTTCATGCAACTTCTTGATGTTCTTAGCCCTCTCCTCTGCATCACTGCTAAATTGAGTTTTGGAAGGAATAGGAGCTAAATCCAGAGGACTTATTGGATTCTTACCATAAACAACCTCAAAAGGACTATGACTATTGGTTTGACTTGATGATCTATTGTAAGCAAACTCAACTTGAGGTAAAACAAGATCCCATTGTCGTAAATTCTTACCAACATAACTCCTCAGAAGATTTCCCAAGCTTCTATTGATAACTTCAGTTTGTCCATCTGTTTGAGGATGATGAGATGAACTAAAGGTAAGTGTAGTCCCCAGCTTTTTCCAAAGTGTACGCCAAAAATGAGATAAGAACTTTGGATCACGATCTGAGACTATGGCCTTAGGAATGCCATGCAATTTCACAATCTCCTTGAAGTACAAATCGGCCACGTGAGTCGCATCATTTGTCTTGTTACAGGGGACAAAATGAGCCATTTTAGAAAATCGGTCAACCACCACCATGATTGAATCTTTGTTTCGCTGTGTTCTAGGCAATGCCACCACAAAATCCAAGCTAACATCTTCCCATGCATCATTAGGAACAGGTAATGGAGTGTACAAACCAGTGTTCTGCCCATGACTTTTTGCCACATGACAAATTGTACATCTCTTCATGTGCTTCATCACATCCCTTTCCATCTTCGGCCAATAGAAGTTTTCCTTCAAAATAGCAATAGTTTTGTCTCTCCCAAAATGATTGCTAATGCCACTGCCATGTGCTTCATTAATGATTAATTCTGTCAAGGAACATTGAGGAATACACAATTGGTATGCCTTGAGTAGATAACCATCCTGCAAAACAAATTGGTTAGATGAAAACTCATTACAGTTACTCCATATTTTGCTGAAATCTGGATCATCCTTGTAAAGCTCTTTTAAAACTTCAAACCCAAAACATTCACTTGCATAGAGGTCAGCAAAGAATGTCTTCGGCTTAAGGCATCAGCCACCACATTTTGAACTCCAGATTTATGCTTGATGGTAAAGTTGAAAGCTTGAAGAAACTCTACCCATCTAGCATGTCGAACATAAGCTTCTTGATAGGTGTCTATTTATGTATTACTTTATATCAATTCGTCCATGTTTCTTTGCTATATTCCTTGGTATTTTTATGTTTTTGTGTGGTTTTGATGTTTGTAGGAGTTTTGGAGCAACTTGCACAAAAATGGAGTAAAACCCTTCATTTTCACCTCTGCTAGTCAGTGATCTTCTCGGATTTAATTGTATTGATATACAATGAACCCGATGACATGTTATATACCGTTGGAAAGCTCTCGAAGTCTATTTTCTGGAGAAATTTACGGTTTATAAATCCATTCAGTGTACCAAAAGTTGTAATCAAAACAGTGTGAGATGTATAGAAATATAATTCCACAAGCCACTGTAGCATGTATAATACGGGGTCACTGTAGCAAGTAACTGTAGCAGAGTATTTAAACACATTTTAGGGTTTTATTTTCATAACTTGAAGAGGGGAAAACGTGGGAGGAGGCTGCATTTCTGGATTTCTCTCATCCGTTGGAGTTCTTGAAGGAGAAAGAAGATTTTGAAAGAGGAGGAACTACAATTCCAAGAAGATTCATCTACAAAGAAGATTTTCAAAGAATTTGCTAAGTTCTTTCTTTCCTTTTCAATTCTGGAATTTCTCTGTATTGTATTTGTTATTCTGATTGAATATGTGTAACTAAATCTGAATTGGTTGAGGGTGATTTCAAAGCCCTTGATATGGATTTTGTGAGTTGATTGTGTAAGAAATTGTTATCCAATTCTCTAATTGAAGTTGCTTGTATTTTCCCATATCTAATGCTTATGATTGCTTACTGATTGTATTTGGAATGGCTAACTGAATATAATCTGTTGTTGTCTATTGCTAGATTAGAAATCTTGATCCGTAATTGTCATGAATTTCCAATCATTAGTAGCAAAAATTGTGATCAGAGATTGCAATTGGAAAATACAACCTAGGTTAAATAATCCGAACTTGTGTGATTATTGCTTAGATCAACCTACTTTCTCATCGTAATGCTTCTATTGAATTAAACTTAGAGAGCTTGTTCTAGGTTGTTTAATGGATAGAGATTAAATAAAGAGGTTGTTTTATTTAACAACAAAGTAAGGAAAGATTGGGATAACAGAGCTTGTTGTTATCTACGGTTGATAACTTATGGGGTTGGTATTACCAGTTTTTTTGTAGGGGAAGGTATAAAATATGTAGGGGGAAGTCGTATCTCTTTTTATCTATTATTATATTTATTTTATGTATTAATCTTTTTATTAATTTCTTACTTTTTCTTTTTGAATTTCTAATTCTTTAAATATTTCTAACGCGTAATTTGTGCTTTGTTTTTTTTCTTTCCATTCACTCAGATCTCTTTCGTTTCCAATGCTGTAATTGGATTACAATTCTATGTTAATTCACAAATTCATATCTTGTGGCAGAGAAAGAACCCTTAACCAAGTGTCTCTCATTGAATTTTCAATTCATTTAATATTGTGTTGTGTTATTCTTTATTTGCCTTCGTATTCAGTTTAATTAATCATTCAACAAAACCCCCCATATTTAGTTTATTGTTGCTGAAAAATAACAAATTTAAATTAGAATCAATCTTCGTGGGAACGATATCTCACTCATCACTTTATTACTTGTGCGACTAGTATACTTGCTAGTTACGAATGCATCATGTTTTTGGCGCCGTTGTCGGGGATTGATTTTCTAATCGATTTGTTATTTTGTTTTCATTGTTGATTCATATTTTTGTTTGTTTTTCTTTTTTTTTGATTGTTTGTGTTTAGACGACATGGCAGTAAACTTCCATCAATTCAGTGGCGGATTTGAGCCACAACTACCATGGAGAGAAAATGAGGTAAGCACTCCGAACATTGAACAACAACCTGTCTGAGCTAACTTCTCTTGTGGAAAAACATGGCGTTAGTGAGATATGCAGAAAATCTTATGCATGTGGGGTATATTCTACAATAGAGCAATCCAATCCGACATGTATCCAACTTACAAGAAGAAATATGGAACGGCCAATACCATGGGCTGGATTTTCCAGGACCAACAAGGCAATGGTATGATCCCTTCTCTAAAACTTATAAGCCGGATGGGGGAGATCACCCTTAACTTTCTTTAAATTACTGGAATCATCAAACAATCACTCCAAATGTGATACCAAATCGGCCACAAAGTTTCAATCAACCTAGAGTGCAGCAACCATTTCAATGCAACCACCACCAATGCCACATCCAGCACCGCAACCAGCTTCGCAAAACTCAGGTATGTCTCTCGAAGATATTGTTAATGCACTTGCCACTAACACAATGCAATTCCAGCAGGAAACTGGGGAAAGTATCCAAAACCTCGCAAATCAAATGGGACAATTGGCTACTAGCATGAGCAAATTCGAGGGCCAAGGCTCAGAAGAATTATCTTGTCAAACGGTCATCAATCCAAGAGAGAATTCTTGTGCGATAACTTTACAAAATGAAGAGCAATTAGATGTCCTACCAAAGAAATCACAAACTGATGAAGGAGATGACACCACTTCCATCATGAACAAAACACTGACTTCTCAGGTAAATCCTATAACTCCCATTCCTTCATATGTTTCTTCTCCACTTTTTCCTAGTAGATTTGCAAAATCGAAGAATGAGGAACAAGAACAAGAAATCCTGGAAACTTCTCACAAAATCGAGGTAAATATACCACTTCTGGATGCTATCGAGCAAGAACCTCATTATACAAAATGTCTCAAGGAGTTATGCACCAGCAAAAGAAAGTTAAAAAGAAATGAGAAAGTAAGTGTGGGGGACGATGTTTCAGCTGTATTGCAAAGAAAAATTCCTCCGAAATGCAAAGATCCAGGTACGTTCACCATTCCATGCACCATTGGTAATACCAAGTTTGGAAGAGCTATGTTAGATTTAGGAGCATCTATTAATATCATGCCATTTCTAATTATGCTTCTTTAAATCTTGGACCTTTTGCGAAAACTGGTATTACCATTCAGTTTGCTGATCATTTTAATGCATATCGCAAAAGAGTTGTGGAAGATGTGCTTGTGCAGGTGAATCAATTGGTTTTTCCAGCAGACTTCTATGTCGTTAAAATAGAGGATGAGACATCTCCTAATCCAACACCGATTCTTTTAGGGAAGCCATTCTCGAAAACTGCTAGAATCAAGATTGATGTTCATTATGGCACTTTGACCATAGAGTTTGATGGCAAGGTGATATGTTTTAATATTTTTGAGGAAATGAGGTACTCTAATGACTTACATTCTGTTTTTGCAGTTGACGTTATTGATTATTTGCCACAACAATGTTTTGAGTTAACTCGCAAGAATGGAGTGGATGTTGCTATTAGTGAACACATAAGGATATAAAGTTTCAAAGAACCAAGAAAGCTGATACAAGTGTCTAAAGAAGTGGAGGAAGCTGTGACAAGCTTGGATGAGACTATAGCTATCACCACAAATAGGTATGATGTTTCGTACATTGAATTGCCTTTATCTAATGAGAAACTTCTTCCTTCTGTGATGAAAGCCAATACCTTGGAGCTTAAGTCACTTCCAGATCATTTGAATTATGGATTCTTGGGTGAGACTGATACTTTGCGAGTTACAATGGAAATGGGCCTTGCACGAATACAAGAAGATAAACTCGTTCGAATACTTACAGATTACAAAATAGCTATTGAGTGGACAATTGTTGAAATCCAAGGCCCATCCATATGCATTGACCGTATCTTGTTAGAAGAGGGATCCAAGCCCATTAGAGAAGCACAACAGAAATTGGATCCTCCCATGATGGAAACAACGTCGGGCTGAGGACGTTAAACCAAGCGCTTATTGGGAGGCAACCCAATGTTTTTGAAAAATAAAAAAAAAAGAAGAAAAGAAAAATAAAATAAGGTAATAATTATCGATTTTTGTGTCTCGAGGAGATTCCTTTTGTAGGCCATCAAATTGATCAGGTTTTATCTCTTTTTGCCATCTGTCTTATTTGTTTTTATATTTTTTATATTTGTTTTTTGACTTTTGTTTGCTATTGTGTTGTTATCTCTTTTATATGTCTTTAGTTTCATTTCTGCTCTTTCTTTTTGGGGTCCTCCTTTTGTTTAATTTGATTATTCTGTACACTTAGAATTCATTTGTGCATGCAACTTGAGGGAAAACATTCAAACGGGAGTTGGAAGCCATCGTTCTTTTTTTTTTTTTTTTTTCTTCTTTTTTTCTTTTCTCCTGAAGGTTTAAAAACGTTGCATATCTGGGAGAAGAACAAACTCAATCGCATTATCGGAAATATCTCTCCTGTCTTCTCTTCAATGGATGGCTGATATCTTCATCGAACTTTCGTAAATATTTCCCTTCACTTCCTCAAAATGCTGTGTTTACAATTTTATTAAAGTACGGATGACTAGACTTTGGGCGTTGATGCTTCTAAATGTCAGCGTGCGATATCGGATGGCTTATCGAAGCCAAGGTGAGATTGTCCGGTGAGCTGGACATTAATCTCGCAAAATACATGCCTGGTCTAGGAAAGAGCTACTACGCCAAGAGGCGAAGAGCGAAAAGGTTACAAGTATGTTATAAATGTGCTAGATGGAATTGTAAACAGACTTGTCGTTCATTAGGTTTTGTGATGCGTTCAAAACTAGCAAGTCTACTAGTCGCACAAGTAATAAAGTGATAAGTAGATATCGTTCCCACGAGGATTGAATCTAATTGAATTTGTTATTCGAAAGCGAAAACAGAATAAATGGGGGGTTTTGTTGATTGATTAACTAGATGAAATATTAATGCAAATAAAGAATAACACAATGCTAACTTAATTGAAGTGAGAATTAATCACTGACAGAAATCTGGTTAAGGGGTCATTCTCTGCCACAAGATATGGATTTGCGAATTAATCATAGAATTGTCATCCAATTACACCATTAAATTATCAACCGTAGATAACAACAAGCTCTGTTATCCCAATCTTTCCTTACTTTGTTGTTAATAAAACAAGCTCTTTATTTAATCTCTATCCATTAAACAACCTAGAACAAGCTCTCTAAGTTTAATTCAATAGAAGCATTACGATGAGAAAGATAGGTTGATCTAAGCAATAATCACACAAGTTCGGATTATTTAACCTAGGTTGTATTCTCCAATTGCAATCTCTGATCACAATTTTGCTACTAATGATTAAAAATTCAAGACAATTACGGATCAAGATTTCTAGTCTAGCAATAAATCACAACCAGATTATATTCAGTTGGCCACTCAAATACAATCAGCAAGCAATCATAAGCATAAATATGGGAGAATACAAGCAACTTCAATTAGAGAATTGGATAACAATTCCTTACACAATCAACTTACAAAAACCATATCAGGGGCTTGAAATCACCCTCAACCAATTCAGATTCAGTTACACATGTTTAAGAACGTGGTAAATACAATACAACATGGAGACATTCCAGAAAATGAAAGGGAAGGGAAAAACTTAGCAAATTTGATGTAATTCTCTTTGGATTGTAGTTCTTCCTCTTTCCCAGCTTCCTTTCTCCTTCAAGAACTCCAAGAGATGAAAGAATTCCAGAGCTGCAGCCTCCACCACGTTCTCCCCTCTTCAAGTTATCAAAATAAAACCCTAAAATGTGTTTAAATACTATGCTACAGTGAATTGCTACAGTGCCCCGTATTATACATGCTACAGTGACTTGTGGAATTATATTTCTATACATCTCACACTGTTTTGATTAGAACTTTTGGTACACTGAATGGATTTATAAACCGTAAATTTCTCCAGAAAATAGACTTCGAGAGCTTTCTAACGGTATATAATATGTCGTCGGGTTCATTGTATATCAATACAATTAAATCCGAGAAGATCACTGACTAGCAGAGGTGAAAATGAAGGGTTTTACTCCATTTTTGTGCAAGTTGCTCCAAAACTCCTACAAACATCAAAACACACAAAAACATAAAAATACCACGGAATATAACAAAGAAACATGGACGAATTGATATAAAAGTAATACATAAATAGACACCTATCAAATCCCCCCACACTTAGACTTTGCTAGTCCTCGAGCAACTAAAATGATACGAAACAAAACTAAACCGAAACAGAATCAAAGAAAAATTAAAACACACACAAATGCTTCAACTTGCAAATAGGCCTCAAAGATTGTACTTAATTATAACCCAAGGAAAACTTCAAAATAATGCACTTGATCAAGAATTTTATCTCAAAGATTAGTTTCGCTTCACTTCAATTCCTCAAGTGTGTGTGTGTAGAGCCATTATCACCTAATCACTTGTAAACCAGATGAGTTTATGCATAAAAATGAATCATATTTAATATTGAAGATGTGTGTATAAATGAACTCCATAGGCCTGCTTTCAAGTCACTCTCCACTAATGTAGACATGCACAACACCAAGGATCAAGTAGGACTTTATTAAGCTTGTAACGTTTGGCTTGGGTGAAGGTATGATCAAGGATAATAATTTGGCTCAAATCACCCACAAACACATAAATCATTCAAGATTATGTAGAGCTCACCCCTATAACGCAACTTTATTTTAATTCATCAGGTTACTCCCGCAAACTTATTTAGAACACTCAATCTTCTTTTTTTTTTTTTTTCTCTTCTCTTCTTCTTCTTTTTTTTTTGTAGAAAACAAAAGTAACTACACCCCCACACTTTGTTGTTTCATTCTTTTTAAGAACACCCAAGGGTATAAAACTCTTTTTCTTTTCTTTTTCTTTTCTTTTTTTTTTAACTGCAATTCCACTCCCCCACACTTAAACAATACATTGTCCTCAATGTTTAAGTACGTGGAAGATAAGTACAGATTTTGTTCTCTTTTTTTTTTTTTTTACAAACATAATAAAACTCACTTGCATTGCTCATGGCATAATCCAACCTCCTCTAACTTCCAAAAACCAGAACATAGCTCAAAATGTAATTGCGAATGATTTACATGCTCATAGGTAAGGGATAAACTGTTTGGAACAAATGAAATGAGATTAGGAAATCTTTTAGTGAGTTAACAAAGAAAAAGGCTTACGGAGGCTCAAAGGGGTAACTAGGGATCAATTTCAATCAAGGTTGGCTATTAAGGCTCAAACGATCCAAGATGGCCTAAATCATTTCCCCAATGTTGCACAGTCTAGGATTTCGCCTCGAGTGACCATCAAACAAGTTCTAGAATTCATTGAAATCTGGAGAAACACTTAAATTACATAAACTTTCTCTAAGTAAACAAATAACTCAGTGATAATGGCTCGGTGCTCAATTTTTGTGCAAGGAATCAAAGGTAAAGCAAAAGCTAATTAACATTT